>CM034146.1:213248698-213478698 GCA_019776745.2 Taxus chinensis
CTCTTCTTGGGAGTGGGATTCTTCCTACCCATAGGATCCTCAGGTATGGAGACATCGTTCTCCAGGTACATGCCCTTCTTAAGCTTTGGTCTTATACAGAGGTATACGCATGCCACGGATCCTCCTGTAATGGGTAGCGTTATCAGCCTTGTCATTTGGACCTCATGCGACACGTACCTTTCTACGTACGCACGCTTGCCGCCGGGGTAGTTCAACCTTTTCCGCATCTCTCTATGCTCTTGGTCCAAACTACCTAGTTTCAGCTTCAACTTCTTTAATTCCTTAAATCTATTTACTCCCACCTGGAAGTATTGAGCAGTGAACGCGAAGAGAAGCTTGCACCAAGGGCTCCATGATTCATCTACCGGCCTAAACCTGCCCAGGTAGAAATGTTGATATACCGTGAATTTGGCTTCCCCTTCAGTAGCTATTGGGAGTTTCTCAGGAATTCTCCACTCTGCCCTGAACGCGTTCCTTAGGCACGTATACCATTTATCTAGTCGCTCCTTGTGGGGTGCTATCATTGTGTCATAGGCATACTTCTCAAATCTCTTTGTGGGCGAAGGATCCTCGGTAGGGTACTCCCATACAAACTTGTCTGGTGCGTCAGGCACTCCAATCTCTGAAAATACGATGGTCAGGAGGACGTTGCCGAAGAGGATTCTATCCCCCTCCTTCGCGTAACTAACAATATCCTCCATGATGTAAGCAGCCAAGTTGTATATGGTGCCTTCTGCAATTTTTTTGCAAACATGTAACCAAGGCTTATTGACCTGGGTCCATCTTTCCTAGCCATTCAACTTTGTTACCAGATGCGCAGCCATTTTCATCACAAGGTCCTTGATGTTTGAAATGTCGTAGTACCTCGACCCCTTCTTGCAGGCATATTCATTGATGGTCTCCTAGATTACCTCCTTATCACTCAGGTCATCCTCCAAGTTATCTCCTTCACATATGAGGCCTGTGAACTGAGGGATGAGTTGGGGAGTAACACGCATCTTACGCCCTGCAAAGTGGTAGTAATCTTCATGTACCCACGACATTAGCCATTGATATAGGTGCTTTGGCTTTCCAAAATAGGGCAACTCATAGAGTTGTAACAATCCCGCTTTCCCCATCTTGACCTTAACACCATCATCATAGATTGGCAAGCTCTCTGGTGTTCGTTTACTCATGGGGCACACTAATTCCAGTGCTATTTCCTTCTCGATCGTGTTTGTTTAGTGGTTGTAATCACTTACAGGCACATTTCTTAGGTGGGATTCCCACTCCTTACCCATCATTACCCCATCTGGGTATTACATCTCCGCATACCATTCTTCATTCGTATTTACGTCATGTTCTTGTTGTTTGGCCTTGGCCTTGCCCTTTCCTTTCTTGGGTGCCATTGTCGAGGTCTTTTTATCATTTCACTCCCTCCTTGTTACTCTGTCCTTCCACTTCTTCTAACCTCTGATCTCAAATCTGTGATATAAAATCTCTTGAACCCATGCCGTAGTTTGTCGAACCCTAGCTGGGATAGAAATTCCACAAGACGGCGCCTCCTTACAACTTTTTTTCACACTCGTGTAACCCCTTCTAGTTTGCAAACTCAAACTAGCTGCTCACGCTTCAATCTCATAGATCGTTCTTCACTCGATCGAATCTAGAAACCCTAGTTTGTAAAACTCGCTTCTTTATCTATATCGTAAAGTGCAAATGAAAGTGCCTCATCCCTTTACTTATAGTTTTTCTATTTTTAAACATTAAATGCTACTTCACGTACCACCATACTTTTTTCATTTAATGTGGATTTTTCAAAAAAAGCCCATCTTCAACGCTTTCACTCACGCGCCCAACCTGTGCAAAAAATCCAACCTTTTGGCGCACAACTAACCCAACATGACAGGAAACTTTTACGCGCGTGTAACCCGTGCCGAAGGCACTTCTTGTGTCCTAATTATTTCTCTCACCTACCTCATGTTGCTTATAAGTGCTTTCTCCTCCTTAGTACGTGGGATCTACAAGTAGCCTTATCCTAGCACCAACCATTCTTCTTCCATCTTTTCTCTGCATACACCTCTTTCAACCAGGCCATTCAATAGGGATTTTCAACACAACTTCCTTGGCACTCTAATCATGTGCTTGGCACTCTAATCATGTGCTCCTTCACATATCTCCACCCTGCACTTAAAATGATGCACGGTCCTCTACGCACTCACAAATTCTCAAAAATAGCAATAAGGTTACCAGCGCCCAAGGCACAAAACAAAACAACAACGCAAAAGGGAAACACAAGAAAGGGAAAATGCATAAAGGAAATTCTAAACTAACTAGAAAAATTTCCTTATTTACAAACACCAAGAAGACTTATTTATAATAGGGCTTCAGCCTACTCCCATTGAAGTGTCCAGGAAACTTCATCCCACCCAATGCTTGTAACTGGCACGAGCCCAAATCAAGGATGTACGAGATTGTGTAAGGACCCAACCAATGGACTTTCAACTTCCTAGGATGGCGTAGAAGCTTATAATCATATAATAACACCGTTTGCCTAACCTCAAACTTCTTGTTTCTAATGTGGCGATCGTGCCAAGCCTTATGCTTTACTTTTTCTGCTGATTGGCTCCACCTAGTGAGTGATCGTCTCTCATCCAGCTTCATTAACTCATCCATTCTTTCTTCTAGTGCTTGTTCATCGGCTAACCCTCCTACACGCGCTATTCGCAGAGAAGGCAAACACAAACTGAAAAGGTGTGGCTTTGTTTAGCCTTTTATACGTTGTCCTATAAGCCCACAATACTACTAATACTTTTTCATCCCAATCTTGTCTTCTAACATCACAAATATTGGTTAGGGTATGACTCAATATTTTGTTGAATGCTTCCACGGTTCCATTTGCTTGTGGGTGATAGGGCGTAGTCTTGTGATGAGCTACCATGAACTTTGATAACAAGATCCTCATGGTCTCATTCAAGAAATGTGTACCCCTATCATTGGTCAAACTCAACGGGCATCCATACCTTGTGATAATGTTTTCCCACAAGAACCTTGCCGCTGTGACTGCTGTGCAATCTTTAGTCGGAGCTGCCTCTACCCACCTTATCAGATAATCCATGCAAGTGATGACATAACGTGACCCAGTCCTATGCGTTGCTGGTGTAATAGGTCCTACAAAGTCTATTACCCACTTTTCAAAAGGCTCTGTGCTAGGGATAGGGCACAAAGGCATTTCATCTCTCCTCCCTAGTTTGCCAATGTGCTGACAATGGTCACACACTTTACAATAGTCTTTACAATCCTTGTAAAGGGTTTCCCACCACAAACCTGCCATTAATATTTTACGGGTGGTGGCATCACCTGCATAATGTCCACCCACACTTCCTTCGTGTGCCTCCTCTATGATGGCCAGGTGCTCATGCTCTAATACACACCTACGCAAAAATTCATTACATCCAAACTTGTATAAGTCTCCACTAATTAACATGTGGGGTGTGACGTGTATGGCCAACTACTTTTTCTCTAAAGTCTTCATTCCTTCCGGTGCCACACCTTCCTTCAAAAATACTGCAATATCTTCCAAGTCTAAGGGTGCGCGCCGCAACCTAAAAAGTTGCGCACTTGGCATTATTTCCTCAATACTCTGCACGTCCTCCCTTGAATCATGTCTTGATAGATGATCAAGCCCACAATTGCTTTTTCCAGGATTCACTAGAACGGTGAATTCAAATTCTTGAAGCAACACCCACTGACATATGCGCCCTTGTAGAACAGGCTTGTTCACCAAATAATTTAATGTCATGTGGTCGGTGTAAAACACAAAGGGTGTTGCCAACAGATACTATCTAAAATTGAAAAGCACGTAGATCATTGAGAATGCCTCGCACTCAGTTATGGTATAATTCTACTTTGCTGGTGTCAACTTCCTGCTTGTAAAACACAGAGGATGATCAACAACCCCCTCACCTAGCTGTGCAAGCACTACTCCAATGATGGGCCCTGAGGCATCTACATGGACATGAGAGGTCTTATCCCAAGAGGGAAAATGTAATATAGGTGTGGTGACAAGCCTATCTTTTAATGTATCAAACACCCTCTGTTATGCCTCTCCCCAATGGAAGGCACTTTTATGTTTAAGTAGCTCCTTTAAAGGTGCGACGATCTTGGCATATCCCTTAATAAATTTTCTGTAATAGCCCATATGCCCAAGGAATCCACATACTGCACTCTGGCTAGTAGGCTCCCCTTATCCCACAATAAATGTAACCTTAGCATGATCTACTAGGAAGCCCTCCTTACATATGATATGCCCCAATAAAGTCCCAAAGGGTGTAGCAAACACACACTTCTTAATGTTGAGGGATATCCTCAACTGCCTACACCTCTCAAACATTAACCTTAAATTGTCACAATGGTCTTTAACCAGACCATACACTTTCCAATCATCCAAATAGACCTGAAGAAACTTAAGGATGAAGTCCTGGAATGCTTGCACCACTATGTGTGAAAAAACAACATGCACATTCTTCAACCCGAAAGGCATGACCGTATATGCAAAACTTCCCCACTCGGTGGTGAAAGTTGTCTTCTCCTAGTCCTCTGCAATCTGGACTTGGTGGTACCTTAAGAATCCATCTGTAAATGAATAGATTTCATGCCCAATGACTCCTTCCAAAATTTCTTCAGTGAAGCGGGTTGGAAAGGGATCAATGACACAAACTGCATTCAGTTCCCTATAATCCACACATATCCTAATTTTCCCATCCTTCTTGATTATGATTACCATCAGACTTATCCACTCCGATTCTTCCACTACCTCAATGATCCTATAAGCTATCATTTTATTAATGTCCTCCTTAACCTTCACGCGTAAATTGGGATTCATCCGATAGGGCCTTTTCCTAACTGAGCGCACACTATCCTTTAGTTTTATCTTCATCTCCTCGAAGGAGTGGTGAACACCTTTGAGCTCATGGTACCCACATGGGAATAAATCCTTAAATTCACGTAGCAGATCAATGATCTTAGATACTTCCTTCTCTGACCAGTAATCTCCAATAATAGCTTCCTTAGGTTCTTCTCCTGAACCGATGTTAACTTTCTTCATCTTTAAGGGCTCATGGTAAGCACGTGCGCGAGTATATGCACTGTCCATTACCTCACGCGTTCCTACAGAATGGCTAACATCTAAGCTTTTCGATTCCTCTCCATCAATCACATACACAAAATTTCCCTTTTCTTTTTCCAAACACGCACGCTCAAGCTATAAATTTTTGTTTCCTCTACTTCTTCTTTAAAGCGCACCCCCAATCTTGGTTCACCTAGTAATTCCAACAACTTATCTTCCATCCTAACACTATCCCCCATGATAAGGTGCTTGATACCCTGTAAGGTCTTATCAACCGATGGTTTGGTACTCCGATACTCAAAGGTTTGAATAAGGTCAACCGCGAGTTCTTGCCAATTCCTTGTCTAGTGGTGTGTCTCCGAATGAATATACCATCTGTGCACGCAACCCTATAGTGTAGAATACAACTTGTGCACCCAGAGGGATGGTGGTAAAGCTTCTATGCCTTCTCTCCAGACCCATTCACACTCCTAGATATGGAAAGAGGTAGACTTCTTCCCATGGTACTCCTTGATGATGGTGGGTACATTGCTCCTAGAAAATCTGATATAGAGAGTAATTCTTACCTCGTGCCACTCTAAAAGGCTCTCCTGATGTGTGGCCCACCCCCACACTACTGTGCTGAGCAAGACATAACTTAACATCCCCCTTCGTTCCCTCTCATCCTTCCACTGGGCTTTCACCTCCTGCAAAAAGATCTCAGGGAAGGCTCCTCCTGAATACTTGGGCAGGTCTTTTCCTCCAAGGCACCTAACCGTGCATGCCTTCATTACCTTGGTCACCGACCCTCTCAATTGCCATCCCATCAATTCATAAATCCCATGTGCCCAATTGTCACATACCATACTGGTGGTATCACTCATTGACTGAGCATCTTCAAACTGGATAACCCCATTAGTAGGGTGTATCATCTTAGGGTCTCTGATTGAGTGCACATATATCCTATCCAGAACTTCTTCCCCCAATGGTTCAACATAGGGTGTTGACTTCCCATCAGCTAGGGGTATAATTACCTATTCCTCCTTATTCTCGAAGCTGATGTACCCTTTGTTGAATCAAAGGTCCGCATTATTCTTATAACACCAAGGGCACCCAAGTAGTGATGGGAAATTTTCTGCCTCAGCGAGCGTCAAGACTTCGAAGTCCCTAGTAAACTTGGCTCCCTGGATAGTAATAGCTGTATCCTTTAAGACACCGATGGGCATTGCCTTAGTCTTGTTTGCCATATACAACACATTCGAAGATGGCTATAACGCAAGTCTTCCCATCTGATCTCATGCATCCAAAGTAGAACATTAACCTCCTCACCTGTGTCAATGAGGATATTATTGAGGAGCCATCCATCTACAACTACATTCAACGTAATCTTCTTGTCATAATTGAGGCTGTGAGGGGGAAGGTTCACGTGCAAGACCTGTCTCTCACACTCTCCTCTGGCGAGTGGTACCTTCTCTCTCAACCATGATCCTAATAAGGAAATGATATTCTCCTGCCTTAGCATTTTACACACCTCCTTGACCTCATCTAGGTCATCCTTTTGCGCCTCGATTCTCCTTCCTTGTTCCTCCCTCCTGGATTACTCCTTTAGACACTGGATTTCCCCTTGTAAGCTTCGAATAACATCCATGGTGTCCTGATATATCTCCTTTTGATACGTGGGGTCTAGATACTTTCCATGAACGACCTCCTCCCTTGAAACCAGATTCTTCAGTCTTGGTACCTCTGTTGCATGTGTAGCTTTTGCCCTCGTTGTTACCAAGATAGGCTCCAAACCTATGTACCGTGTGACCCGAGGCATCCACTATATGTCTGCCTTCTTAATACTAACCATTGTAGCACCCTTGTCATTTCAGTGTTGTTGATTCATATGTAAAAACAATTTTGGGAACTCCTCATACTTATGTTTCTTTCCGTACCACGAGCACTGTAACCGGTTCGAGCATTCATGTTTGTAATGTTCTGTAGATCCACAATTGAAACAAGTTCCACGCGGGAACTCACTCCTTCCTTCCCCGTGGTTACCATGACCACGAAATCCTACCCAAAAACCTCTTCCACGCATGCCTCCATCTACGCGCTCCTCATAATGGTGACCATTGCCCTTGGAACTACTGGCAACGCTGGTTTGGCACACTCCATGATCAATGGCCTCATGGATTTGATCAATGAGCCTATAGTCCTTAGTATCATGGATTGTAGAAGTGCAAATCTTGTAATAACAAGATACATTTTTCCTGATTGTGCGCTGCAGCAAGGGACATCTACTTGCATCATGGTCCCCATGAAAAATTTCACAATCTATCGCCATAGCACGTACTGTCCTTCGAGGGAAATTATCCTTAATGTGCCCCTCTATTTCACAATTTGTGCACCATAAACCACTGCGAGTCTCATGGGCTGAGTTCGCAGACAATTTTTCCAACTGCTTAGCCATAGCAGCAATCTGAGCCTCCAAGAACGGGCTAATTCCAGTATCAACACTACCAATAGCCTCAGCGCATAGGGTAGCTTCCAATGCCTCACGCGGGTCTAAAAAAGTTTTATGGGATAAGGCCCTTCTAAAAGGGGTGATCAATCCTCCAACAAATCACTAAGCATACTGTGAAGGGTGAATATCATATGATAATTTAAACAAGAGAGTTTTAAAGCACACATCATACTCCCACATATTCTCTGCCATTCCTTGCTGAATCTCCTTCAAAGTGCTGATGCTCTTTTGCTCAAACTTAGGAATGTGGAACTCTGCCAAGAATGCATTCTTTAAGGCAGTATAGTCCACTACTGTCTGATGAGGGTTATACTTCCTATACTAGCTATTCGCGTGCCCTTGCAACATGGTTACAAACTGACCATCCTTCCATTCTAGGGTTGTGCCACCCTTCGCGCGCCATAGCAGTTCACACTTGTGAACATGTTCTGCACCATCCTCAATTCCTCTATAATTAGGAAAATGTAGAGACATTCCAAAGAAAACTTGTGGGGGTGGTTGGGGTCCAAATTCTCCTCTGCCAGATCCTTGGTTTCCACCTGTGTTCCCTCCACCACCTGATCCACTAGGTCCACCAGGTCTTGAACCACTAGATCCACCAGGCCATAAACCACCAGATCCACTAGACCCACCAGCTCCTACTCCTCCTAAACCACTAGATCCGCCAGGCCCACCAAGTCTTGAAGTGGTCATGTCAAGGGTTCCCACAGTTCTATTGAGCTGCGTGCCTATGGTCTGCAACAATGCCCCACTACCAATAGTATACCCCGTGCCACTCCAAGACGCGAGACCAAACACTTGTGTGTCTATACCTTTCCCAAAAAGTCCTAACAGTGGGCTGGTGTTTGCAGCCAAAGAAGTCCCAAACGAGAAATTATACCTCCTAGGCGTAGAACGATCACCTCCAATGTAGCCAACTAGATTAGCAATATTATCCCCTTGATTTGGAAAACCAAGCGCCAGGGTCCGATCACTAGGTGGGTTCAGATGCGTGCTAACGATTCTTATTTCTTTGCATGACGAACTCTCATCAGAAGCCAAAGGGGTTTCTCTCACACACTTGCCTAGATGGGGTTGCACAAACTGCTTACACTCCAAGTCCTCAACGTGAACCTCAAATCCTTCCCGTAACATCTACCGCCATATATCCATCACATCTATAACCTCACGTCATTTAGCAATCTCCCTTTCATGTGCTTCACCATACTTGAGTCATCTCTCCTCCCTTTCTTTCTCTGGCGCAACATCTGCCATCATCCTCCACCCTAGTTTCCTCGCCCAATGCTTAGACTCATTTAGCTGGCCATTGGGAAAGCCTCCAAACTCATGGTAATCATCAAGATCTTCAAAGCCAAAGGGACAACATGTAGAAATGATCCTCTGGGCTCCCTCAGAAACTCAAACTCAACAACCTCCAGACAAGAATATGTGGAAATGACATACTCCAGAGTGTAGCTAGCCAATACTCCTTTCCACCAATGATCCACAACACGGGTCCATGTCAGATCTACATCCTGTAGCCTTTGGTATTCTTCTTGGATCCACGCATGTGATCTATAACGCCAATTTGATCTTGATGCGTAGGCTGAGAGCCATTCATACAATTCCACAGGGAAGCAACAGAAAAAAGTTTCATACAGATTGTGGTAGAGATTCTCTTTTACCCATCTTTGTGCATTAAACTCAGGTCCAGTGCTAAATCTCTAAGAAAATTCACCCTCTATGCTCTTGAACCATGATTTAACATTTTCCAATGTTAAATGCTCTGTCATTACTCATTACACGGATCATGATGTATGCTAAATCCCACTATAACTTCAAAAAGAGGTCTCGGCAACGGAACCAAGATGTAGTCATTTTTACTCCTATCACAAAAGAAAGGAACCCCATGTGCGCCGGCCTTTCACCCAACAAAAGCTGAGCACTCACCCGAGGCACGCGTGGGTACCGATTCTCTCTTTTATGTGAGTTTAGTGGGAAACATCATCTATGATTTGTGTAAGAGATTTCATAAGGGATTTTAGGACATACAAGAACCATAAGGCTCAAAATGACCTCTAGATCCTTGCAGTCATTTTAGACCGAGTGCTTAACAAAATCCATAACATGTATTGCGACAGAAAGAAACATACAAGCATCCATACTTAGCATGAAAGGAAAGAGAACTCATAAGAGAGAAATATGCATCAAAATCTTTGATATTCATGTATTTATTATAACATGCAACCTTATTACATCCATGGAACCATTACAGAGGGTCGCAGAGAAGCAGACCATGGTCATGCATTACATTGGACTTAATGGAACTAAGCTACCAAAAAGAAAATTTATAACCCCTAAGCCTAATGCATCCTCTCCTGATTATAACCATTCACTGATAGAGTCCTCGTAGTATTTCTACAGAGCTCTGCTCACTTTCTAGGTATATCTCTGTCTCTGCAGGCACTTGTATTTATATATTTCTTGGACTACCAACTCACCCTCTAGCGCCCTCAGATCTGGTGCCAAGTTTCTGAATGTGGTCCTCCATACCAGTATGCTTCTCTAGGCCTGAGCTTTCCATTTTATCCCATGATGTTCTTTTAGAAGATTCCATGGCAGGCATGATCCTTCCTGGGCCAACCTGTCGCTAGGCTGACATCTTATCCACGTGCAACCAGGTCATGATTTTCATGTGTTATACTCTGGACATCCAAAATGACTAAGTCCTGATCCTTTCGCGCGTCGCGCATGCTACGTGCTTCTTTAGACCCTTCTCTTGTGTGCTATTGCATTGAGCGCCATTCCATAACTGGGACATTGCGCGCCTACATGTCTGTATACTTGGTCAATATTCCAGGGGTCCAATAGATACAAAATATAACACCTTGGCAATAGTGTGTGAGACAAATTCCTTCTATTATAAGGGGATATGCTCTTTATTGAAAACCAAATCCAAACAAGAAAGAACGTGTATAATATTTACACTAAATTATCACATGGGGGGTTGGGATTCTACCTTCAAAGAAAGGAATATTAGATGAGAAGTGAGAAGGAACAAAGGAATGAGAGGGAGAGAGGAAAAAAATTGCATTTTAAATAATTAAATGCAAATCATATTCTAGTTTGCAAGGAGAACATATAAAATATTGATGATTAAATGCTGAAATTATGCACTACGTGAAAGGAGACACAAGAAAGACATATTCGAACATAAGAGAGAATAACATCACCAAAGAATATTCAACACAAAATTCTGTACATTTTTGTTGTATTTCTCGATGTTGAAATGAATACAAATTTTCTACTGGTGAAATATTTTTTCGGGGATAAAATATGGGCTTTGTCAATGCTCGCGAGTCTAGGTTCCTCCGCCACTGAATAGGGTGGCTCCTAGCCTCCAATTTATTGAAAACTAGAAATTATATACATTAATTCTAACCTCAAGGGGGTGGTCAAAGACCAAGGAATGTGAAAGAACACCTTTATTATAACTACAACAATAGATTAAAGAGGGAATAATTTTCAAATAGGAGAGGAAAGAAGTATAAGAAAAGAAGGGCAAAAGTAAGAGGAGAGTTATACCAATGAGAGAAATACATATTTCAATAACCAATAACTCAAAAAAAAATTCCAACTCAATTATAATAAACATGCAAACATATGTAATCAAATTGAAAAACTAACAGAAATTGGCACAAAGTTCAACCAATGATTCTCTTTTCGTTTAAGTAGGTATAAAGCCCTTGCAACTTTATAAAACTTGCAATGTGCTCAACTGAGTATCAAGAGAGAAAACATA
This sequence comes from Taxus chinensis, assembly GCA_019776745.2. Classification (NCBI taxonomy): domain Eukaryota; kingdom Viridiplantae; phylum Streptophyta; class Pinopsida; order Cupressales; family Taxaceae; genus Taxus; species Taxus chinensis. Next base: position 213,260,075 of record CM034146.1, read on the forward strand.
TAAAAATATGATGGATAAAATGGGTGAATCGAGCATGCTAAGGAGATCCAAATCTGACCCATTAGAATAGAGAATCCATTCCAATATATAATCCATTTACATGCATTTTCACATTCCCATGTGATTTATCATATTCTGATTACAAATAAGACACTTTTCCTTATATTGAGAAATTTATTTTTACAATGAAATAATATGAAGTCACTTAAAGTGAATAAGTCAAAAATAGAAAAAGAAAAACCTCAATGAATAAATAGAAAATCTAAGTGACTTAATTCACTTTTTAAAAAGTTAGAGAAAAAAAAGAAGAGAGAGAAGATGCATTCTAGTGAAAGTGATCCAGGATGGAATTATGCTCTTCCTTCACCATGGAGATGAATGTTGTAAATGAATAGGATATTTCTTAGTTTCTTCCCTGATCATAACATGCCATTTCTTGGACTCAAAAATAATGCTCCATATATTATCCAAAATGATCATCTTTGGACATGCCTCAAAAGTTCTATTTCAACTCTCTGTCTCTGAAAACAATGGTGAATATATTAGACTACACAAATAAGATCATGTCAAAAACATGATCTATTACCACCTTCTCAAGTTTTATGAAATATTGGAAATTATTTTTTGATGGTTTTCATTCATGGAATCCTTCAATTGATCCACTTAGATGTGTCACATTCAACAATCTCCCCTGTGCTATCTACTTCAAGTTAGCATAGCCATGAGATCAAGAAATTCAGAGCTCAACATTGGGAGAGGTATGTAGCCAGAAAATTTGAGCTTAATTTTTGTAGGAATTTGAGTTGGAATGTTTGAGAAGTGAATTAACACTCGGGAGAGTTTAAAAAAATGGGTTTTTTTCCTTTTCAAATATTTTCAATGGTATTTCCAGCTAAAACACAAATGTGCTCTCCACAAATGAAATAATCAATTTAATAAAATAAGAATGGATTTAAATTAAATATATATGGTAAATTAAGTTGTGCTCCGAATTCAAGAGAGTTTCACCATTGGGATCAACAAGAAAATGCAAAAGAGTTTGTGGTCACAAAGGGACAAAACAAGTTATTTTAAAGGAGTTCGATTGCGACACAAATTTGATCATAACAAATAGAATACTCCATCTCAACAATCAAGATAGGAATAAATTAAATTAAATTATTTTGGAAGGAGATAATTTGGTCAAAATTTCAAGTAATTTGGTCCGTAGAATCTCTTGGAATGAGCAAAACGGTGTTCTGGCAAACTAGGGATGGAGCTAGTTTTCGTGGAGTTATGGAGAAAAATGGCTACACTTTCCCAAGTTGTGATTTTAAAAATGATTTTGGGAGGATGATAGGTGATTTAAATTATTTTGAAATTGATTTTGGGAGGAACAAGCTAAGTGCACAAACACATGACCTAAAGTGCGCATTATGATGACATTGGGAACATATGAGTGCAAACGCACATGTTATGAGGTTCATAAGAATACTTAGTGTAAAAATGAACTTGGAGGAGTGTATGGGAAAAAATTAAAGTTCCAAAGTGTACTTTTCATGGTGAATGTGAACAATGAACAATGAAACCACATTACCAACACAAAATTAGAACAATGAAATCACACTTTGTGGGATTCATAAGAATAACTACTAGTAAACGTGCATCCCCACCTTAAAAATAGAATATGAAAAATGCACAACATTCCAAAAGTGCATGGGAAGGGTATCTTAAGCACATGAATAGTGAAAAAGTAGACTCTCAACAAAAATTTAGAACATGGGAAGTTAAAAAGTAGACCTAGGGGTGGTTTTGGGAACTAGAAGTTCAAAAGTGCATTCCCAACTCACAATTAGAACACGAATAATAATTTTTCTCATCTCGGATCAGAAATGGGAGTTTCATGGAGGTATAATATATCATTTTAACTAGAAAAGGGACAAAAAATCCATTCCCATAAATTTGAAGTCCTGAAAATGCTTCCATTTTGAGTTTTAGACCAAAACTTACAAATGACCAAAATGACCACAAGGAAGCAACATATGGTTTTTGATTTTCATGGAAGATTGAGATATTTAGGATAAAAAATAATGCTTATATCATGTATGGGATTCAACCAGCCTTCATTTAACTTTGTAGAGATTTTAAATTCATATGGAGCTCCCACAATCCTATGTACCTGATCACTCTTCTCTCGGGACCAAAACACCTTGTACTAGAACAAACACTAGAACGATTTTTGTTCCCATGACATATCCTATGCTCCCATAATCTAACTATGAGTATACCAATGTGAAGTAGAATCTTAAAAATTTCCTGTGACTGCACACAGAACACCTGAAAGTACACATAACTCACACAAGACCATTTACAAGTTAACACTCACAAGGGGGCAAAATTAACAATTTTGGTTGAATTTCTTAAAGGAGAGGAGTTTTTTTTTTGGGTTGTCAAGAAAAATGACTTTTAAAGTTTTTCTTGAAAAATTCATATGTTATCCTTCAATGGGATTTTTTTTGAACAACATATAAGATCCTCTATTACATAAAAATAACTCATATTTATAACAAAATAAGTAACCCCTATTTTGTTACCTTTCAACTTCCCCTCCTACTAATAAATTACTGGATAAAAGAAAAATGAGGGAGGCCTTTCAACTTATCATTACGAAAAGGGAAGCTCATTTAAGTTACATTCTATTTCTAATAAGTAACTTCAAATAGAACTATTTTAAAGAAGTTTTGTCTATGAATTTTCAACCGAACCTTTGTTGTACATTTTCATATTGCTTTCATCTTCTTGAATTCTTAATACTCAAAACACAATGAGAAATTTCATGTTGATTCTTTGTATTGGGAATGTTGTACTAGTGTCATGATTACTCCAATAGTTTGCTACCTTCCTAGCACACATTTTTACACATATTTTTGTGTGATTTGAATTCCAAAAGTGGGGTTCCGGGGGTGGTAGTCACTAATAGGGTTGAGGGGTGGTGCCACCATATGATTTGAGGGAAATTCTCCCAAAACTATGAAAATTTTGAGCCTCTCGTGGCCTTTATAACATTTTTTTTTTACATTTTCACCCAAAAATAATTCCTTATGTGTGTGGAGATGGAAAACAAACTCTAGTTTGGATGAAACTTGTTGTGTAGGAGTGGTGCATGAGGCAATAGGTGGCTTAGGCGTGCACATGAAAAGTTTCATTGGGGTGAAAGGTCACAACAAAGCTGTGAAGAAAATCACATGTGGGGATTAATGCAAGTGATTCATGGAGCAAATTGTAGGGTGTGTCAAAATAAAACATGTAAGGATGTGGGTGCACAGAAGTATTGGAGGTACATGTGCAAATACATAAGTGGTGATCATGCACACAATAAGGTAATTTTATTTATGTGTAGGTGAGGTGAAGAGGTGTGTGAGAGTATGGTTTATGGTGGGAAAAAGATCACACGTGGGGGAGGAATCAAGGTGAGGAATGCGGAAAGGAGGAGAGATCATGGAAGGTGCACGTAGATGAAGGAAAAAATGTGGTAGTGAGGTGGAGGTTATGTGCATGTATGCAAAGGAATAAGAGTGAGCTATGAGATGGGACACATGTATGTGGAGGGATAAGTGAGGAGGAAATGGGATAATTCATGCATGCACAACTAATATTTTATGAGATGGAAAAAGGAACAACAAGGTGAAGGCTACATACACTATGTGAAAGTGGAGCAAAAAGTACAACTAGGGTACATTGTGAAAAAGGGAGTAAAAAGCTTGGGTTTACATCGAGGTGAGTAGAGAGCAATACTTGGGTGGGGTATGAATGTGATGGGATAAATCACAAGAGGAAACATGCATGTAACACGAATAAAGGGACAAAAGGTTTACGTGAGGTGTGGCAATATAGGTTGAGAATGAGGTAGGCAACTACCTCAGGATGGTTGGGTATGCAAGTGTGTGTGGTGGTGAAAGGAAGAAGATGGAGAAAGTAGAGAAGAGAATTTTTGGGGGTAGGATGTAATGGATATGTGACCGAGGTCGTGAGGAGTGGATGTACGCATGTGGTGGCTACACATTTTGAAGTGAGGGATATGTGCATGATTGGACATAGGGAGAGCTTTTATGGGCATGATTGTAGGGAAAATAAAGTCATGTGTGGTTCATGAGAAACTTGATTTCTTGGTACTTCGTTCCATTCAAGTAGACAAAGATCTAGGCCTAAAAAATTTTGTGAAGAAGGAAACAATTTGAAAAATCTATGAAAATGGGGTAAGAACACTCAAGAGGCACCAAAGATTTAAAAAAATAGTTCAACAAACCATCATATACGAGATAAACAAGGATTCATTACTTTTCATGCATTAATCTTGAAGGAAACAAATAAATATAACATGTCTAGTTATCCTCTACTCTTGAAAGCTTTACAAATGAACCTAGTTAGATTCTAAGCAATTAGTTTATGATTGTAAGAATGGAAGCTCTCCATTAATGGCTAAAGAACCGCATGGTTTCTTCCATTTACTCAAAATTGAATGGAAATAACAAAGCAACAGCAATATTAGCTCAATATGACAAATGAAGAAAAGCTCTAATCCTAGTAATAATACTATAGTTTTAGCCTTGAGAAGGGAAGTGTTCTTAGAAAAAGACTTGGGATAGTGGGGTATTTATAGGCTTTCATTTCCGAGAATGGAAAGGTTTTGGTGCATGTGGGACAAAAGGATAGTCCAAAAGTCACTTTTAGATTTAGAAAAGGTTAAAACATGATTAGGACTAGCTAAACTAGGTTAGGCTAGTTAATCCTGTTTAGAGAGGAATTAGGAGTTGGAGATGGTTTAGAGAGGTATAATCAATCCAATGAAATGGATTGGTAGGCTATGAACCTAAAAAAAACAATCCAGAAGAGGATAAGAAAAGGGTTTAGTCAATACGAGGCTATATTAACATGCTTAATTGATTATAAGAGGAGTACGTCCAAAAGAATGTCATAAAAAGGGAGTTAGATAGATCTACTTGACGGTGTGTTGTCAATTTGTAAGGAGTATAATGGTTAGTATAATATCAAGAATAATATTGGGTCGACCAAACTATAGGTGTCTACATTTTCCCCTCTTTGAGGTGGCGTAAGCTACACCACTTCAAAGAAAGTAGACAAACACAAATGACTACAATTTTTTTGAATGAGTGGAAGAAAAATTAGTAGGGTGAAGGATGCCCCCTAGAGTGTTGATAGGGCGATGAAAGAGGTCGATCGATGATCGAAAGAAAGAGTAAAAATAGAAGATGAGAGAATGATTTGGTGGGAGGAAAGAAGAAAATAATAAGGGGGAGATACTGAGCTATTTGCAATGTTGCTCTACGTAAGACAATTTTTATTCACTTTACATCAAATTGCTAAGAATCTTCATCATTGGCCTTTATTAAAATATAAGCATACAATAATAGTGTAGAATGACATGAAAAGCCATAATACACATAGTTATCCATTGCTGAAACTACCAACTCCATGTAAAATACAAAATGCAATGCAATACAAGAAGTAAACAAGTTGATCTAACAGGTAAATAACTACAAACACACATACTCAAACCAACAACGTTTAAGATAGTTGCACAAATATTTTGTTATCGAGATTTAGTCCCCAATGTTTTTAATAAATGACAAGGGTAGAAATGATGCTCTAAGAAAATTGTACATGCAAGGGAAAGAACAGAGGGATCTTAGGCCCAATGAAAAAGTAGTGTGTATAATGAAACAGTACTAGGAAACTCGTTGTGCCCCTAGAGTACAGATAAAGTAAGTAACATAGCTTTTGTTAATGATTGTAGAGGTAGGTGATCCGTGAGTTGTATTTTAAACAGGTGAAAAATGTCAGCAAGATACGAGATGAAAGCCACGCAAGAGACACTGATTTAAGCTGTAAATGAGCTTGTTATCAATTTTAGTCCATTTTTTGAAGTTTTATGATTTTTTAGAGTTTTGAATGATTTTATAATTTTTAAATTTTTGATCGATCAAAATAATTTAGGAAATGGAAGATCACTTAAAATCATGTGAAAATGCCCCAGGGTGAAAAAATGAGCGCTATGTGGTAAATAGTGCCCCAACATAGCAAAACATTAATAAAAATTAATTCTTTCGGTGAATAGAAGAAGTGTTAGAATGACCATGGTGGCCAAATGGAGCATCTCAGGCATTACGACAGGTGAGAGGGCATCACAATGTATCAAAAAAACCTATATACCCCGCCCGGGGGGAGTAAATCAATCATGATCAGTTCATTTGTTGCGGAGCCCTTGCTGATTTTCACCACGAGTGCTTTATGAGCCGAAAGAGAGATGACGAGAGTTCCGAGGAAGAGTAGGCGAGCACACCGCATCCGAGAGTACCTGCAGGACGAGGCGGATGGAACCTTTATGAGTGCTCTATCCTTTCTTGTTAATTTTCACATTTAATGTCATTTTTATAGCATTTTAAGGGTAGATTAGGGGTAAAACGACGCATACGGGTATGCGTATGTAAAAAAAGATGGGTACGCATACGCGTACATGTTAAAAAGTGGGTACACACACGCGTATCTGTCAGAGGGGATGCATATACGTCCCAAGGAAGAAATCATGTATGCACACATGCATGTGTCAAAGGGCACGCGTAGGCACCTGTCTGGGCGCGTATGCGCTAAGAGAGTTATATTTTTAGAGAGGGGGAATAGGACGGTAGCGTGCACCTGCACTCATCAGACCATATGCGTATGCATCATATTAGACGTGTATGCGTTGGGGTAGCTAACATGGTAGATTAGGAAGCTATTGGGTGCGCATGCGTTGGCATGTGCATGTACATATCGGTAGAGGTACGCATGTGCTTTGGGCATGCATGTGTTGACCTAGTTGCACATGCCTCCATTGGGGCGCGCATGTGCTGGGAGAAAGACTTGGTCAATTTTTGAAGAAAATTTGGAGAAGTTGAGAGGAATATCTGCAAGATTTTTGTAGAAGAAAGTAGAAATTAACATGATTTTAGAAGAATATAGATAGAAAATAGCCTTAACAAGTTTTTCTTATTTTTGTAGAGATGATCACCCATCCTTCATACCTGAGAGAGGTATGGTCTCCTAACTACTATAGAGGCACAGTTTGACGAGGAGGATAGGAAGATATTAGATATCTTACTATACATTATCAGGTTAGCCTACTTGGTCGATATGCCATACATTACTCTGGATCACAGTCTCCTGACAACCTTAGCTAAGAGGTGGCACAGCGAGAGTCAGTGTTTCTGACTCCCTACTAGCAAGATCACCATCACTTTGGATGACATATGGCTTATCATGCGAGTCCCCACCTAGGGTGAGTTGATTCAATATACGATCCATCAGCCCGATATTGATTGTTGTATTCTAGAGTTATTTGGAGCTTTGGACATACCTCGTCGAGGTATGACAGTCATATTATCTCAGTGTATAACAGAACTTGAGTTGGATCCAATTATAGTATATTTGATGACCTTTGTTAGTGGCATTTTAATCCCTGATAAGACCAGAGCTTCATTTCTACCTTATCTCATCGGAGTGATATGCATATTGATTGATGGTGAGTGATATTGTTGGGGCCAATGCATACTGGCACATTTATATTGGGACCTTCACTTGATTACATACTACCGTCAGAAGATGGTAGGTCTAGCCCATTTGTTAGAGATTTGGGCGTGAGACCATATTTCCATTAGTTGCCCTATAAGTGTTTTGAGAGTTCCTGCTCCAGAGGAGCCTTCTACTATGGGTTGGGTTCTAGCCAGCGATGATGTGTGACCGAACATGGCAGATACTTACCACTATTTCCAAAAATTTGATGAGCTACAACATGCCACGATAGTATGGAGGCCATATAGACACTTTCAGTGGCCCGAGGATGGTGTAGAGCTGAGCATAATGACAGTTGAGCACTGGATGTTTAGTAGCCGTAGTTACATGTGATATTTTTAAAGAGTTGATCGGTGTTAGAGATAGTTTATAACTATACAAGATGTTCCATGACCAGATATGTGGTATGCTCATAGGGCCCGAGAGTATTTTGATATGGGGCCACATATTACTATGGATATAGCTATGGCAAGCTATTTGTAGATGGTGCCAACTAATTGGGTACCTTTGAGGAAGACCAAAGATCCATGGTGTATAATAGAGTATGGGCCATGGTATGATATAGTATTACCGCGTTGATTAATGATTTCAAGAGCAACTTGGGATGCATGAGAGAACACCTCCAGTGGGACCTCCTAGCAGTGGTGATGAGGGTAGCGGGGATAACAGATATGATGATGATGATCCATTTGATGGTCAACGTCATGATGGGGGTGGGGGACATGGTCCTCCACCACAGTAGCCACATAGAAAGAGGTTGAGGCCAACAAGGAGACATGTGCCCTAGGCTCCTCATATGTAACTTCCTCCAGTTGGAGTGCATATTCCACTATAGCAGGTACATCCAGTGGTACACCAAGGTCCTCCCCCGCATGCTCTAGGTGGTGGGGGAGATGATGGATAGATAGTTACGCTTCAATAGTAGTTACAGGTGGTGATAGTCGTGCAGTTACAAGTGGTGGCTGAGAGGGATTACAATAGGGAACAACTGTAGATTGTTACAGCGGAGAGAGACCGAGTGACAACTTTGGCCACTTAAGGTGGATATGGGGCTATGTGGTTGCAATAGATTCAATAGTTAGCAGTGCAGGGTGCTCATATTTTGATCTTATTACATCAGGTGTAGACACATACTCAGGTTGCCATTACACAGTGGAATCAGGTACAGGCTCAGGTGCAGGCCACTACCATTCAGAGAGATCAAGAACTAGCCTAGGTCCATACCATTACATCATATAGAGATCATCAGGTTGCCGTACTAAGACATGCTTATGTGGACATAGGAAGGGTTACAGGTGACCGAGATTACACTATTCAGGCAACAACAACTTTTGGTTAGATGATAGCTGATATCATGACAGCTAGTGACGAGGCCTCCTATTACAATGCCACCTATTATCGAGTAGTGTTAGAGGGACAAAGAGTGACTCCTTTTGATTAGCTTGATGTGAGTAGCACAGGATCTAGGTCATGGAGGTTAGGACGATCAATTAGATTAGTACAATAGCCCACTGTTCAACAGGGTGGTGCACCTAGAGTTGGAACATCCCATCAACAACAATAGAAGCCTTTGTTTCAACACCCAAGACCTGACAATCCAGGACAGGGGGAGAGTCATGGCTGATACATTTTGTACATGATGCACCCTTTATATGTATGTATGCCTCTTATGAAGGCTGATTTTGATTGATGTATGTACAGATGTACCATTTTTTATTATATGCCTCTTATGAAGGCTTAAGTATGATTTATGCCCTTTGATGTAATAATTTGTATCAATGATGTATATCCATTTTTGAGACAAACATTTTACATGTATATATGGACATTCGATATTATAGTTCGTCATGTTTTTATATGTATTATGATGACGAATCATGTTTATGGATGTGGTGAATATATCGTGATGTTATATGATTTTGTTTCACATGTATGTATCATGATAAATGTTGATGATGTACCACATGTTTTAGATTGATGACATATCCTTTAGATGATATCATATGTTTTTAATATGAGATACTTGGTAGATTTAGTATACGGGATGATATTGATGATATTGGTGTGGGGGGGATAGATTTGTGATCATGCGCAATCCATCTTGCCCCATTGATGATACAGTATGTGATGATTAGCTTAGCATACATGTTTGATGTAAAACTTAGCATTTTTGTATATATGATATGATATACGATGAATGATAGATGATAGATGTGATAACAAATAATTTGCATTGAACGAACAAACACACAAGAAAGAGTTAACAAAACGAAACAAATATATGCATATAAAACAACACAACCAAAAAAATATACACAAACAAACAACACAACCATATGTAGATAATAATGAATCCAAACATGCTTAATAATAGATGAAATCAATACTCAATCTAAGCAAGTAAATGAACTTTAATAAATGCACACAAACAATGATTAAAACAGCAATTTGCACAAGTATGAAAGGTTAAAATGAATTCAATGTAACACAACTGATTTTAAAATGAATTTAAACCTAAGTTAAACAAATGACTTCAATCTAAATCATACAACATGAAAGGATAAAGCAATCAAAACTCTACAAACTGACAACTAGAAGTAATCTAACTGCTACTCTATTTTTGTGGGATAATTTTGATTCAATTTATAATGTTTTTGGTGTCCTTGGAAGACAATTTTCAAGGCTATTGTTCACATTGTTTTCAGGGTTTCCTTAAGACAATGTTATGAAGTTTGTGTAGCTTTGTCCCTAGAAGGGGATATTTCGAATGTTTAGATTTTTGTATATCCTTTTCTACATGCTTTTGTATTTTTTAAGGTCATGTTTTGAAAGAAATGTACAATATCAAAGAAACATGGATGCCCCCAGCGTTAGATGGGAATATACAAAGGTGATTCCTTCATGTAGATATAAGAATAGATGAGTCGGATCACAACTTTGCAAGATAGATTTAGTAGGGTTCCTAGACTTGACAAGGGAAACCAAACCTAGATAGAAGTGAGAGTTACTCGTCCAGATGTAAGAGTAGCTTGTGAACAACAAATCCTCCTTAAGCGCCAGAAAATGATTTTCACTCTAGGACTTGCCCAAAGTGCCACAATAACGTGGTTTTCACACTTGGATGACCTGTTTTTTCTTTGTTGTTTTCTTGATTTAAAAAAATTAATTTTAATTTTTTTTTGCTTGTTTTTTCTTTTCCTTTTCTACTTTTTAAGTTATTTTCTGATATTTACACCATGCTTAAGTGTAGAACCACTTGAGATGCATGGTTTTCATGGGTTTTGGAATCTTTTCGCCCTCTGAATGTGCAAGTTTATATGCTCCTGATCCATATTTAGCAACCACCACGTATGGCCTTAACCAATTAGCCTCAAATTTGCCTTTCTTTTCTCTGTCCTTAACAATGTTTCTCTGGTTTTATTTTAGAACAAGATCACCTACATCAAATTCATGATGAATAATCCATTTGTTATATTCTATTGACACTTAGTTATGATAAACCTTCAAGTGTTTGAGCACTCTCAAACAATTCTCATCCAACAACTCTAACTCGGCTAGTCGAGAAACTCTATAGTCTTCATCTTTATCAAAATAGTCACGAAGAGATATTCTCAGGGAGGGAAGCTCCACTTCCAAGGGTATGATGGTTTCCATGCCTTAGACTAAGAAATATGAGTTTGCACTAGTAGGAATGCGGATGGAGGTTCGATAATCCTAGAGGGTGGGATGTATTTACAAGTACCAATTACAACCAATCTTACTAACCATTTTCTCCATGATTCGTATAAGATTTTTATTAGTGGCTTCAACTTGTCCATTACCTTGAGGGTAATAGGGGTGGACCAATTGAGTTGAATCTAAAAGCATTGACATATTGATTTGACTATTTTTTTTAAAAATAATTTCCATTATTTGTGACAATGGCGGAAGGGATGTCATATTGGCAAATGAGGTGATTCATGATGAATTTGGAAATTTGTGCACCTGTTACATAAGTGAGAGGGACACATTCTACCCATTTAGTAAAATAATCGGTGGTGGTGATAATGTGGGTATGGCCATTTGATGAAGTAGGATGGAGCTTCCCTATGAGATCCAGTTCCCATTTAGAAAATGACCAAGGTGTTGTGATGGGATGTAAAGCATGTGCCCGCGCATGTATCAAGTTACCATATTTTTGACATAGTTCACACTTCTTGACGAAGTTATAATAGTTTGATTCCAAGGTAGGAAAATAATAGCCTACTCTCAAGATTTTCTTAGCCAAGACCATACCACTAGTATGCGCTCCACAAATGCCTCCATGCACTTCTTTAATAACGTGGTCTGAATTGGTAACATCCAAACAACGTAGCAAATTCCCATCATAGCCACGACGATAGAGGGTACCACCTAGGAGGGTGTAATGGGATATACGGTGGATAAGGGCTTTCTTTTTAGCATGGGTAATGTTTGGGGGAAACATGCCATCTTGTAGGTAGTTAAATATAGGATCATAGTAGGGTGATAAAGGACCAACAACTTCACATGCCAAACAAGATTTTGGCATGTCATATATAGGCACTTGTAAATGATCTACAAAGAATGAAATTTTATTTACCTAAGGCGGAATGCATAAAAGAGACCCAATTACAGCCATAGCATCCACAAACTTGTTGTGTGACCTTGGTCGTTGTTAAAAAACAATCTACACAAAATACTCCTTCAAGGTCTTGACCAATTTCTTATATGGAATGAGCTTCTCATCTTTGACCTTATACTCATCATTAACTTGCTTAATGATTAGTTAGGAGTCACCAATGACTTGTAGTTGTCTAATATTCTAATTGATAGCTAACTTAAGGCCAACAATGAGCGCCTCATACTCTGCAATGTTATTAGTACAAGGGAATCACAAACGAAATGCTTGTGGAATAACTTCTCCGGTGGGAATGATGAGCACCACTCTAGCTCCTGATCAATGAAATGTGAGTGATCCATTAAAGTGGACTTACCACATGACAAAATCTTCGATATACATCATAGGTGCATCTAACAGGTCTAGACACAACGGTTCCATTCCTGGTAGGGGAGCTTCTACAAACTAATCGGCCAATACCTATCCTTTCAAGGATTCCTGGTTAACAAAATCAATATCAAATTGGTGTCACTCAGATTTCACTCTGAAATGTGTGACTACCCTATCCGAATTTTTTTTTGTACTTTTAAAATAATGGGTCGTTTTGTGTTTTTATTGCCTGAAAGTTCTTGTATTGCGTCAAGATAATCCCAAAGAGTCATATTAGCCGTTTTCGCCAAATACCCAGATGCCCAAAATTGTTTTATTCTGTCGTCGGGATTTGTCTATGGGGAAATTTGTATTTAATTATTTTGAGCCCCGTATGAGGCTATTTGCGCTCCGTTTTAACTCTATTATGAGCGAATATGTTATTATTCCTATGTGCTAGAAGGGTTTTAACTTGTAATAAATTTTGGGCTTTATTTGTAACTTTTGGCAATTTTTCGTGTTTTTGTGGTGTCCCGTTTAGTTTTCTGTGAAATTTCTCTGGAACAATTCATTTGCCGGGTAAGCCCAATTTTTGGCCTAGAGCAGCTGGAAAACATATACACATATTATGCCCGAAGGAAGTTGCCATCGGAGGTCTGGATCACTAGGAAAAAGTGAAGTCGTGCACAGAAAAGCCCCTGCGAGGATGGGCACATTTTTGGAAAACAAAGGATTTAAGCTGCAATGGGAAAAATATAAGCCGCAGGCAGGGTGGGAATTTTATACCTGCCTGGCAGGGTACTTTTTCCCGTGTTATAAAAGTCACTTAAGCTGCAGTGGGAAAAATAGAGGTTGCAGGCAGGGGGGAATTTATTGCCTGCCTTGCAGGGTAAAAATTCCCATGATAAAATAAAATGAAAGTGACTTAAGTGAAATCATGGGATTTTAGTGCCTGCCTTGTAGGGTAAATAATCCCATTGTCAAAGTCAAATCACTTAAGTGGATCATGGGATTTTAGTGCCTGCCTTGCAAGGTAAAGAATCCCATTGTGAAAAAATTCTTAAAAATAGAATTACACGTGCAAAAAAGTGCTCCCCCTTTGGTGAGAGAATGGCAGCCTTAAATTGATTATTTTAATTAATCTATTCTCTCAAAAAGTGCGCCCAAGCTTGGAGGAAGTCAACAAGTCAAAGTTGAAATAAAAGAAAGGATTTAAAAGCATTAAATTTAATTTATTTAATGGCTACCCTCTTCCTCTCAAAAAATGCGCCCCATTTGGGTATTATTTAATGTTTTTTAAGGCATTAAAACATTAAATTAATTTCTATTTTTAGTGGCTATGGTCAAAGCACATTGTGAAGCTTAAGTGAAGTGATGTGTGAAGGATTAGTTTAATTTATCGGATGGCTGTCCTTAAACATGCTATTTTTAAAAGAGAAAAGCATGATTTTTAATTAATTAATTACCTTTAATTGTTAGGGCAATTATTAATTATAGAATTGTGAAGGTTATATAAGCATGGGCAGCCATATGGGTGAATTATTCAAATCACAGGTAAAGAATTGCAGCCAAGTGGAAAAGTGCGCCCCCATTAGAGGAAGGATTTTGCTCAGACAAGGTGACAACAAGGCTAAAAGCTTCCAGATTTGGCGCATGCTTTAGAGGAGGTTGATCTTTGTCTGCATAATTGTTTCCATAGGTGTTACAGGAGCTCAGGTGTTGATTGAAAGGATTCATGCTCTCTTTATGTGCAAATTAAACACCATTTTTTGGGGCAGCAGGCTTGAAAAGTGTAAATTTTTACAATTTAAGTTCACTATTCATGCTCTAGTGGCCATTTTTGTCTGAATAAATTACAAGAGTTCATTATAGGTGCTTTACAAAAGAAAAGGAGTTTTTATCAATGTCCAACACATTGCAAATATCCTCTGAATCTGAAGAATTGTCCAGATCTGCATCAGTATTGAAGAAATCCGGCCAAGTAAGAAGAAAAAGAATTATTCAGATGAAGATAGAAAAAGCTATGGCAAAAAGAGATGAAAAAGAAAGCACGATGGAGTCATGCATTGCTTCCAAACTTGCAAACATAGGAGACACAAATCTAGGCTCGGAACCTCTTGCCGATTTGATAGATAGATCCAGAGCGGGAAAGACTTCACTCATGCGTGCGGTAAAAAGCAGTGGAATTATCCAAGCTGCAGCTTTTCCATATACATCCCAATTTCCTGAGTTCTTGATGGAGTGTGCTAGATCTTATCATCCTTCATCCAGATCAGTGTGTGATGCTTCGGGAAAGACAATTATTCATTTGGACGCAGAGTTCATCAATTATTGTTTGAAGATTCCAGTGCGAAAGGCGGTGAATTCTATTAGCATTCAGGATGCTGATAGTAGATGGGAGAAGCATAGATCTGATTGTGTTAGCATGATGAATAGCCGATACATGAAGAATCCTAGATCCCCTTCAAAGTTCCCGAGAACTCTTCCACGGTCCAATTTGGTGCAGGAGGCAGATGATGTCATCAAATTACTATACAGGATGAATGGTGAAGCGAATGCCTACACTTTTCGTACATGGATGTATGCTTTCATCAGGACCATTGAAATCAACAAGGTTGATTCTATAATCAATTGGTCAGAAATTATTAGCAACAACATTGGTGAGCAACTTTGGAACGTGAAGCGTACTTTCAGCTTTAAGATGACTTCATACTTGGTGTATGTTGTAGATTCACAAGGCGTCTTTTCGAAGCTAGATAGATGTGGTGTTCTTTCCAAGGATCCCATTTTCGAGTGCTACCCGCAGCTTACTGCACCTACAGGCGAGAAAGACTTCAATGTGATCAACGATGACTTCTTCTACAATTTCATCTGCAGGCCGGACAAAGACTTGAAGGCCAACAGGGTAAGCAAGGAAGCGTGGGAAGCCGTGTCCAAGATTGGAAGTCTATTCATTTAATTTACAGATTTCACATACCTTAGGGTTACGGGCTTTTTTGGAGAACCAACAAAGATGCCCAGGTATCCAAATGATAGATTGATCACCATGGAGCTGAGCAGGCAACTTGTGGAGTTACACGACCTTCAGTCAAAGTGGCACAAGTCTACAGGCTTCTTCCCAATCACTGTGGGATATTACAGCAACATTAGCATTCACAAAGCTCGAGGGATGGAAATGCAAATGTTATCTGAGTATGAGCAAGAGTTCTACCCTGCACGGCTGAACTTTGATCCATTTGGAGTAGCCAGGAAGACAATCTCCCAACAGTACGCACATGTGCCTTTATTAGAAGATTTATGGATGAAGTGCGAAAGTGAGTACGAGGTTAGAAAGAGAGATTTCAGCAGGCTGTCAGCAAAGCAAGTGTTCAACTTTGGACTAGCGCGGATACCTGCGGATCTTAAAGATGATGGGAATGTGGTACTTGACACTTACCATCAAATGGGAGGAGATAAAGCCATATTGCAGAATAACATAGGAGGCTGCAACACAATTGAAGAAAGGTCGAGAGTTGTGTTGGTGAATACTTCAAACTGGTTGCTGACGAAGGGATATTGCCTTGATGAAGCATTGATGAATCAAGTCACGAGAAACTTCGGCGCAGGAGATTCCCTCAAGCGAAAGCACGGAGGAGAAAGTAGCAGGAAAGTCGAGAAGTTGAAAGTGCATAGAAGATCTCAATCCAAGGAGATGATCACTTCTACGACCATGACTTTAACTCCGGTTTCTCCAGTACCCAATGCTTCACCAACTATTGCACCGCAGCAGCAAGATGCTTCCATGCCTCCACTGAATCCAGTGACATTCATCTTCTCCCCTCCACCACTTCGTTCAGCACCTGTTCCAGAGGATACGTTGAAGCTACAGATGGCGGAATTTGAAAGGGCTTTGTCCTTGGATGACTCAGAAGATGGCAGCCATAACACTGTGGCACTTTCTGACGGAGAGGATGCAGAGCGGGAGATGGTAGTGCACTCAATGAATTCTCACTCTCTGAGAAGTAATTTCTCGGAATGATTAGCTTTGTAGTTTGTTCCAGAAGTGAGAATGGAGATGAACTTAGAGGAGCATGACTTGTAGCTACTCCAGGATCTGAGCAGAAGAGACAGAAGGCCTAAAGTTGCTAAAGCAACTTCTAGGTTGATCATCGAGGATTCGGGAGAGAAGTTTACTGAGATATCAATTCTGGCAGAAGGAAAGATAGAAGAGGAGCCCACGGCTGAAGATGTGACAGTGACCAAAGTACCACTCGGTCAAGCCACCACTGAAGGATTGAAGCAGGACACGCAGACATTGATAGATGATTTATTCCTTAGGCTTGACAGTGAGAAGGCGGAGAAAGAAGAGATGCAGAAGTAAGTATCTCAATTATGTGAGATCATAGCCAAGGTTGCTAAACCTTCCATTCAGCCCATTTTAGAGCAGGTGAGTGATCATCTTATGCAGGAAATGGAAGATGCAATCAATCAAGTAAAGGCCATTGACGAATGGAAGGATTTGATTATTCATCAAGCTTCTGTACAACTTGGGGAAGTGCCAGCCCGCCTAAAGGTTATGAACGATGCAACAAATCAACTAAAGCAACTGATGGCAAACATAGAAGGCATGAATGTAGTTGCAGAGAGTAACCTGAGTATTTTGGTCGAGATCAACAAGCTGCTGGGAGATGTATTGATTGCGGAAAAAATTGTACCAGACAGATCAGTCGAGAAGGGGAAGCAGTTAGAATTTGCAGTATCTTTCTGTTTGGAAATCTGCAGAGTTTTTTTGAAAATGATGCAGGCACTTGAAAGTAGGACGTCATCCTTACCCGACAGTATCATTTCTTTCACGGAAGAGGATGTGGTTGGAGGCGTTACTTCTTACATGCGGATTGTTTCTAATGAGGTGCCTGATTCCCTAGAAGGTTCTCTTCTGATGGTACAAAAGAGAATTGATAAAGCTACCAAGCCTTTCACGATGAATTCTATCAGTAGACTGGTGGCGCTGCAAGCAGACATTGCAAGGTTTGGGCCTAGTTTGGAAGATGTGGAAGCGTGCATCAAAGTGTTGAATGAAGGGTTGTTGTAATTCAGGACAGAGAAAGAAGTAGTGGCTAAAATAGATGGAAGGATGCTGAATTATATGTTCGACAAGTATATCAGATATTAGAACAAGAAGATGTAGACATTACAGCTGGCATGACTTCTTCTATTCTTTCTTCTTCTATTTTCTATGTTACCGGATGAAATTGTAAAACTTCTAAGTTATTGGTTTTACAACCATTACTTGAAGTCATGTGGAACCATTCTATTAGTTAAGTGATACATGTGTCACTTAAGAAGAAGTTAGTTGAGGATGATTGCCAAATGTCATATTTACTTGTTGTTCATGCTTTAGTTTAGTTTGGGTTTTCCATTTGTACTTTCCCTCCTACATTCTATAAGTAGGAGAAGAACCTCCGGGTTAATGATCAATTAGAATTTGTAAGCAACAATCTTGTGTTCTAGACTTTGTGCTGAACCCCTGAGAGCAACTTGGAGCAAAGGAATACAAAGGAACAGGTTTCCAGAGAACTTTGTGTCACAGTGTACTTTATTTCTTGCTTTTAATCTTAGATCTCTTAGTAAACTTTGTGTTATTATAGATTTGGATCTAGAGCTGCCTTTGTTTTATAATTCTATGTGTTCATATCTATTAAGTTTCTTCTATGTGCATGTAATTAGCTCTGCTATCTACTAATTGGGATGCACATCTTCCCCATTTCTTCTCTGTATTTCCTTTACTTCCTTCTTCTATAATTTTCCTTTCTTAAACAGCTACTTACTTGCTGCAGAACTTCTTAGTTATGGTTCATGAACTAAGTGGTTAAAGTAAAACCCCTGATAGGTAATAACACATTTTTATTGACAAATCTGACACGGGAGCCTCACTGGTTAAATGAGGGAGATTTATCTCATGACTGCCTAGGTTTTATGCTATGCAAAAAATCTAGCCAACACAAATTCACTAAGGAGAATGATCTAATCAACCATTTGTCCTGTAAGGGTGGGTTTGGATAAAAGGTACTTGAGAGGGACGACTTTGGATATTAACTTGGTTTTTTTGTTAATGAGGTAATGATGAAGTCTCTAAAAGGTAAAGATGACTACTAGGCATGCCTTTTCAATCTATGGATAATTCAACTCATAGGAAATTAAGGTGTGACTGAGGTGGTAAACCACCCTTTCTTTGTGGTCAAGGTTATATTGGGCAAGAAATGCACCAATAGAAAATTAGGTGGCTGAAATATACAGCAGGAGAGGTTTTCCCAAGCTGGGTGGCATGAGAACAAGTGGGTTGAAAAGGTATTGCTTAAGAAATTTAAATACCTTTTGACAATTTGGTCCCCAATCGAAGGTAACATCCTTTTTTAGTAGATGTGTAAATGGGTGGCACTTATCCGCAAGCTGTGAAATAAAATGACAGATTGCCTAAATTTTTCCTTGTAAACTTCATAGTTATTTGAGATTTGTAGGTGTAGGCATCTTTGTGATAGCTGCAACCTTTGTAGGGTCCACCTCTAATTCTCTCTATGAAATGATGAAACCCAAGATATTTCCTGATAGGATGCCAAAGACACACTTTCTGGGATTCAAATGAACCTTATAATCTTGGAGACATTGGAAAATATGTCTTAGTACTTCAGGGTGCTCTCCTCTGGTTTTGGATTTTGTTAAGATATCATCAATGCAATCTTCCATGCTGTCATTCATCATGTCATGGAAGATGACTGTCAGTACGTGTTGATAGCTAGCCCAGACATTATTGAGTCTTAAAGGCATTACTTTGTAGCAAAATGTCCCCCACAGGATGATGAAAGTTATCTTGTGTTGATCTTCATCTGCAATTTTGATTTGGTTATAACCTCAAAAGCCATCCATTAAGGATAACATTTCATAACCAACAGTGGAGTCGACAATCATGTTGATATTAAGCAAAGGGAATTCATCTTTAGGACACACTTTGTTGATGTCTCAGAATTCAAATGTAGATTTTTATACCGACCAGACTTATTTTGAACCAGAACTATATTGGATATCCAATCCGAATAGTTGATAGGTTTAATGAAATTTGCTTCTAATAACTTTACTAGTTCTTCGTTAACAAGTAGGTGAAATCTTCAGATGCATCTTTCTCAATTTTTTCTTAAAGGGTTTAGCGTCTCGGTGAACAACGAGGTTTTATACAACCCAAGTCTATGTCTAAACCAATGGCATATATGTGTATGACCACAAAAATATATCTACATATTCTTGTAACAATGCTACAAAAACCTTTTGTTCTTGGGTTAAGAGTGAAGCTTCTAGCTTTATCATTCAAGGATCCTATTTTGAACCAATGTTAACACTAATAATCTCTTCGACAAGCATCTTATAAGCATCTTCCATCCGTGTTAGATCAGGGGGAAGATTAAGATCAACTTCCATAGGTAGTGTGAGATCATCTTTATAAGGATACTCCACTTTATCTATGATTTCTTCTTTTTGTTTGTCTACCAGTGCCTCAAAAAGTCTTTCACTGGGAGACTTATGCTTGAATTTCCTGTAAGGCTTATTCTGAATTACTTCTTGCCCTTTTCTTATGACCTTTTTATTCAAGCGTCCACAAATCTCTACTTTTTCTCTAAAGTATGTGCAATAATATAGTTTGATGGAAAAACCTTTCTTATGATCCCCATTTGGAATAGAATCCCCTCGTCCCATGAATTATGCAAATGCCTCATCATTTTCAAAGAAATTGATTGGAGCATGAAGTTGTTGATCCCAATCTAAAAGTTTGGGATATCCCAGGGTAACTTGGCAATTGAATGGGGTATCATATTCAGACAAGGTAAAAACAACTGAATTAGGAAATAAGTTAGCGGAGGTAATATCCTTGTATAGGTTACATTGGGAATTTGCATCACTGTCTGAATGAAATGAACCATCCTCACATTTTGAAGAATGTGGCATCTATCTCAGCAGGTGAATCATCATGGGTCTTAATTCCAAGACCTGTGTTTTGTTTGATTTGAAAATGAGGAATATGAATGGGTTCTATCCTTCATTGTGTATTTATACTACATCCAAACCCATTATACCCCATAACATACATCATGCGGTGGCCTTTAATAGACTGTGGATCTTGATGACATGATGCCATGGTAGCCTTAAGTACCCTCTTGGTGGGATCTTATAACATCTTCTCCTCGAGATAGGAGACTGACTAGGAATAAACTTCTCTAATGGTTAAGGGAATCTATCTCTAGTGCTCTTGAATTGGAAGTATGGTTTTCCACATGTCTTGGGTGATACTGAGAGGTCTGATATTAATAAGGCCTATTAAAGAGTGAATTGATCATCTGGACCATACTTTGCAGACGTTGCCTCCAATGATGTAAAGGGATTGACCAATGATGGAAAGTTCTGATTACAAGGAGTGAGTGCATCTGGATCTATACTTTCTTTCATAGCCTCAATTTGTAAGGGAACAACAATATCTACCGAAGGACATTCATATGCTGCATGTGAAAATCTGTGCAGTGCTGTACAATCTGTGAATGGATCCAGATCACATAGAATGGTGATTATTTATCCTCCATGGCACAAACTTGATACAATGATGAAAATTAGATGGGATGGCCTACATGGCATGGATCCATGGGCACCCCAAGAGCATGTTGTAAGGAAGATCTAAGTCAAGGACATGGAAAGTTGTATCATGATATGTTGGCCCTACTTCCATTAGAACCATTATAATACATGCTGATTCTCACTCCTCATTATCATAGGATGTACATTGTAATAGTTTTGTACACCCAAATATATTTCTGAATGGCCTAGTTTCTTTACCAGCTTCAATGTGTAAATATTTAGACCAGACCCTGCCATCCACAAGCACTCGTTTTGATCTTACGATGAGTAACAATGACCTCTATATATAAGGGAAAGTTGTGCTCTAGGTTATTACGCGGGATTGCACTTTTCGATCAAAGGTGATATGATCATTAGAATCAATGTGTGTGACCATTGCTTGCAAGTGCGCAAGATCTACTTCTGTGGAGACTCCTGATATTTGAAGCGTTTTATACAATATGTTCTTATGGGTTGTAGAGATCTTAAGGAGATCTAGGATCGAAATTCTAGTTGGAGTTTCTCCAACTATTCTATCAAGTTATATTAACCTTCCTGTGGAATGGGTAGAGGGATATGGTATTACCAAATGAGCACATCGTGTACCAATAACACAACTTTTCTCTAATATCCTAATGGTGTTCACGTGTTCATTAGATGAATGGATACAACCTATAAGGGAGTTGAAGGGTTTATCGTTGGTAGGGTAAGTGTAGGAAGTGTTTCTATAGTCATTAGACACTTGCTCGTGATCTGACTTCTTGTTATTTTTATTTCCATAGTTAGGAAAGGGTTCTTTGAATATACCCATAGTCTTGTTAGGACCTTGTCCTAAATCAAGTGGGAAATCTACTGTGATTTTACCCTCTTTGATGAGGTCTTGTATATAATACCGCAACCTTAGGCATTTATCAGTTTTGTGTCCTTTGATAGGATTAAAATCACAGTATTCAATCTCTTTGAACCAACTTGGTTTAGGTACATCTTCTAGATAGGGTACTATCACGGTTGGGTACTACACCATGTTCATGACATTTAACTATTTAAGTATAGTAGATAGGGATTCAGTTAGAGGTGTAAACGTGTGTTTGGTAGGTGCCTTTGGGTGAGGTCCTTGTGAAAGCTTTAAAAGTGGACCAGTCTGTACATCTTGGAATCTCTTGGAATTTGTGATGCCATCGCTAATGACATTTTTGTTCTTATTGAAGAACTTTGGTTTGTCTATGGGTTTTGTTTCATGCTTGTCCTTTGTAACAGGTTTGATTTTCCCCTTCGCAATAAGATCCTTTTCGATATAACTGCATTTCTCTATAACTTCTTTGAAGTTAGAGTTGCAGTGCATTTACAAGTGAAAGGCTATCTCTGGGTTCAAATTAGGGATGAATATACTTACTAATTCTTTTCTCTGGAAGGACACAAGGGAAATGAACTTTCCAATCCAACACCATCATGCTGTAAGAAACCTACAAATGTTTCATTAGGTTTTTTTTAGTGTTGTAAAGGTCATTCATGGTGATATCACTCTCCATGTTGAAATAAAAATGTCACACAAACTTTTTAGCAAGTACGGGCCATGTCGTGATCGATCCCTAAGGTATACTGAAGAACCATTCTAATGCCTCCACTCCTAGGCTGCGAGGAAAAATACGTATCAAGTAGTTATCGCTATAAGTGACTTCCTGAAAAGCCATGTAGAAGTCTATTTGACATGATTATGAGGATCACCTTTACTTTTATACTTGTCGAATTTGGGGATATTGAAATGTTTTAGAAATGGTTATCACAACATATCCTTATCAAAGGGGTAAGGACATAGCTCTTCGTATAAGTATTTTCTACTGTGTCCCATGTTGCTCTCTTTTAGAGTAGTAAGTGTATTCTTCATCGATTACAACTCTTGTTTAATTATTTGTTCCTTTGTGGGTGATATCGGTCTGTACTTTAGCAACTTTGAAAGTTATGTCATCATATGGATCCATGTGAAACTCACCTGATTTTTTTTTAAGTCTATCTTTATGCACATTCTTACTCAAAGAGCCTAATTTTTCTAGCTTTTGATTGAGTTTCAATATCTATCTTTGGATGATCTCTTATTTGATTAAGGGATCATTTTCTTCGTCAAACCTAGGAGGTGGTGAGTCCTTACACTCATGTTCAGCTTTTACTTTGTGTGAAGGCATAAAGTAAGGTCTTTGCAAATCGCTTGTTGGTTTTGATGGGTCATCTTCAACATTTTTGTGATGTTTCCCCAAAGTGGAAGCATACCCTGTATCAAAGGGGTTATACATGTCTATGAGCGATGGTCGTGGTTGCTCTTCCATTTTGTGGTTAACAGTTTTAATCATCGCTTTGCGCTCTTATGGAAGCTTGGCTCCTAACTCAAGAACTCTTGCGAGTACTTGATCTTTGTTATAATAAAGGAGCTTGTCGAAGTGAACTAGGTCTAAATTGTGTTGTTCCTTGGAAAAATAAAACTCTTCTTCACTATGATCAACCAAAATTTCTATGTCTTTGACTTTTGAAAAGAGAGGTTTTAAATTTTGTCTAGTGAATGGGTATGATGCGAAAGGATTTTCTTCTAAGTCCTGATCATCTGATTTAGATGTCATTTTTGTGATTCTAGGCATCACTTAGTCTAAGTCGGCACTAGGTTTTGTCTAAATGTATCATGTTATACGAATCCTAGGTGTATGTGATATGAGTCGTTTAAAGTCCCACTATCTCGAAAGATGTCCTAAGTACGTAAAATATGCAAATGTTATTTGTAATGGGAACAATCACGTAAATGCTCTAGTAGTTAAGCACTCAAACTATTTTAAAACACTTTATACCTTAAGTTATGGTTTCAACGATAGGCACACAATGCCGATAATGACAATAACCTATCAATACCTAGGTCGAGTGTGAAATATCAACAAGATCTAAACACCAAAGTTTTACTGAAGTGATCTCTCCACGAGATATACTATGACTAGTTCAAAAGGTGACAAAATATAAGTCTTTGATAATGGAAGTTGCAAATGTGAATAACGTAACAACACTACCCTGAAACGTTAACCAAGATTTGGAAAAAACAAGGTGTTAGTATCAAGATGATGCTATCATGATACGAACAATGCAATATCAACACTCTCAAAAGGCCTTTAGATGATGTTGGGATTGAAACTAAATACAAGTATAGCAAGAAGTTGCTAGTCCTGCGAGCAACGTAATGATATAATAAGGAATTTTATATCAAGTTCTCACAAGATGAAAAAATATGTAACTATCACAATTATATGGCTAAAATCCAAAAAATTAACAACTCAAAGGGGAAATAGTGATGAAATGAAATCCTATCTATGAAGATGATGCTGAAATCAAGATCATGTGGCTATCAAAGATATAAGGACGTATCCATGCACTTTAGACGTTTAACAACTCAGTCACAAACATGGATGGGCGTAAATGGACAAAAAAGTGGAGAACACTATCTATGAAAACACTCTCAAAATTTTCCTTCTCCTATCCCAAATGGGCAACAAGAATGCAAAGGTATAAATCAAAAAATTAAAATAAACTCAACAACACTTGGGTAGAGTTTTGCCTCGTCTGAAGGTGAGAAAGAAACCAAGTGAAGTGATATGTTGTTTAATTTTTTTATGAGACACACTTAGATCTAACTTAAGTGGATTCATTACCGTGTTCAAAAAACAAGGCTTTGATTCCAAGCAAGTTATCCCTTCGTGATGGTTTGATAAGAAGCGATAATGGACTAGCAAAGTGGGCTCCTTAACAAAATGGCTTTCCTAAATAGTTCTTTCAAATAGGTATCAACAACTTGTCTAATGTGAGCTTGATTTTCCAAGAAAGTCGCAATGAATAATCTTGGTTTATCTTGGCTTTACTTTACCTTCTTTTGATATAATGAGCAACTAGTGTGTTCAATTGTATCATCACTGGGGTCACGATAAAGACAACATTGAATCTTAACTCACAATATATGACTAGTCAAGTGGGTAAGTGGATCGCTTCCTGTTTCATCCACGAGGTTACACATCGGTGGATTACATTAGGGTTCCTAGAACCACCCCAATTTTTATAGCTTAAGGTGTTATGCCAAAGGGGTTATGTTCTAGTTGAGTGGATAGGGACGCACCCTTTTCCGAAACCTACAATACAATGTTATGTTTGTGGTGTGTTTTTTTAAATCTTGTTTAGCTTAATGCGGTTTTAAGTAGCACACCATTTGGCAACCTTATCAAACTCGTTAGTATTGTCTTAGCCTCTGATTCTTCTACACACAATTTTAGTCCTATACGTAAAAGGTTACTAATTTTCTAAAAGATATCACAATGAAAAGAGAGTTTAGGAGTTGTTTTTGATTCCCAAGGTCGCCAAAAAGGTGCAAGGGAAGAATATACACAACGCGAAAAACTCAACTATAAATAAGTAATGGAAAATACTTCAAGTAAGTTACAAAAATGAATTCGTTTTAACCAACTTTTGAACATTAATCGATTATGAAGTGTAAATCAAGCGTTTTGAAAGCAATAAGAAGGTTTTGTAAGTGTTTTTGGTTCCCAAGATCACTTATAAGGCACGAGGGAAGAGCATACACACTTTGAAAACCCCTATCAAATAAGAAATAAAACACTTAACTAAGTTAGTCAAAACAAAACCAAAAGACCCTGTAAACAATTGTTAAGAACCTTCAAACAAGTTAGCAAAAACCAAATTTTTTTGATCTTACAGCTCGTGATAAATTTTAACTTTCAACATAGACACGTGCACCCCTAGACTAATGCATGCGCATTCAAACTGGTGGATATGTGCCCCTATCAATGGATACATGTGCAAACAGAATATGATTGTGGGTTTTGACACCTTTTCGGGTAGAAAAACATATGCGCTATGGTTTCAATGGATGCACGTCTAAGAAAATGAACGTGCGTGCAAGGAAAAAAGGAAGATCAACACAGTATACGACAGACATCTGTGCATCCAAACAAGTGGATGCACTTGTAGGCTGAAGAATGCCCGTGGGGTTTAACAGATAAACATCCCTTTGTAAAAGGACTGATAGCTCAAAGTACAAACAAACGGATGTGCGACCAGCTCAACATGTGCGTGCCTATTTCGATGGATGCACGCCATTCCAAGAAACCTACGCGTACCCCAGTAGAAACCTCAAAATTCATGAAAAGGAAAAATTTAAAGAAGTAAAGATGTTAGATTTCAACTATTAAATCCTATTTCTAGCTTCTACCTATTAAGTGCTTTAGCAAAAGGGAGATTTACCACATTTAAAATCTGAATTCTGTTAAAAGACAAGATTTTTAACCTTAGAAAGCATAAAAGTGGTTAGAAATAGACATGTAAAGCCTAGAAAAGACTTAAAAAGGGCTATGGATTAGGTCCCATTGGGTGTGCCAAATGTGAACAAGGAAACAATTTACAAAAGCTATGAAAATGGGGTAAGAACACTCAAGAGGCTTCAAAGCTTTAAACAAACAATTCAATGGACCATCAAATAAGAGATAAACAATGATTCATTACTTTGTATGCATTAATCTTAAAGGAGACAAATAAATCTAACATGTCTAGTTATCCTCTACTCTTGAAAGCTTTACAAATGAACCTAGTTAGATTCTAAGCAATCAGTTTATGATTGTGAGAATGGAAGCTCACCATTAATGGCTAAAGATCCACATGGTTTCTTCCATTTACTCAAATTTGAATGGAAATAGCAAAGCAAAGCAATATTAGCTCAATATGACAAATGAAGAAAAGATCTAATCCTAGCAATAATACTATGGTTTAGCCTAGAGAGGGGAAGTGTTCTTAGAAAAAGACTTGGGGTAGTGGGGTATTTATAGGTTTTCATTTCCAAGAATGGAAAGGTTTTGGTGCATGTGGGACAAAAGGATAGTCCAAAAGTCACTTTTAGCTTTAGAAAAGGTTAAAACACAATTAGGACTAGCTAAACTAGGTTTGGATAGTTAATCCTGTTTAGAGAGGAATTAGGAGTTAGAGAGGGTTTAGAGAGGTCTAATCAATCCATGAAATGGATTTGTAGGCGAGGAAGCTAATAAAAGCAGTCTAGAAGAGGATAAGAAAAGGGTTTAGTCAATACGAGGCTATATTAGCATGCTTAATTAATTATAAGAGGAATATGTCTAAAAGAATGTCGTAAAAGGTGTAATGTTATGGAGCCTATTTTTATTTGTGAAAGTGTTGAAGATTGTACACTAAAAGTATTGTATACTTTCCACAGTTGTCTCACCGGGGTTTGGGGCTAGGTCGGGCCTCGAGCGGGGGTTCGGGGGTGCAACCCTCGAGATTTTTTTTGGCCTAAAAAAATGTGCCCGATATTTTGGGAAACATGTTCTTCTCATATGGGTAGGATTTTTGACCCATTAGGTTTATGGGACAATTTTCACCCATGGTTTTGATACCCACAGTATTGTAAAACTGCTTAAGTAATTGTCTATTTATGTGGTTTTGTGCATATGGTAGGGTTGATGTAACATTGTATATGTGTGTCAATTCTAGTGTGAATTCTGTAGAGTTTGTTGAGCATAGCTCTAAATAGATATGGGTATTGTATTGAGAGAGTGGTGGCTTATAATAAAATTTGAGCAAGTGATTCTTGGTGGGCGTACCCCAAATTGGGTGAACCACGTTAAATATTGTCTCTTTATGTTGTGTTATTTTTATTTTGCATTTTTATTTTAGATCTGTAATATTTTCTGCATATTAGTTTCTACTCTTACGATTCTGTGAGGAATTGTTCTGCATATTTTATCCCTTATTTCCTAATAAAAGGGGAGTTAGATAGATCTAATTGACAGTGTGTCATCAATTTGCAAGGAGTAGAATAGTTAGTGCAATATTAAGAATAATATTGGTTTGATCAAACTACAGGTGTCTACACTTTTGATTGGTCAACCAAAAATTTGGTGTTGGTCAATAAGAATTTACCGTCATAAAGCATATTTCTATATTACAAGGCATAGGGTTCAAATCAATAAATATCACTCAGCTTCATTTTGGATAAGAATCTATTGTTTCATTTTTTTGTTATTTTACAGAGGGACAAATGCATTGTTGAGTATTTGATACAGTGTTAACATTTGATAGACCTAGTTAAACACCATAAACTCACAATGTTGAGGTTTCATAGAATTCCACCAATGTAGAGTAATACCCCAAAAATATTTGACGATAAAAGTAGCATGGGTGTGATCGATTAATATTAGCAATGATATCTAAGGTATTCATAGTATTGCACTAGGAGATCATCTCATTTAATGCATGAATAACATCACTAATATTGAGATACAAAGGGTTTATGGGAGTGGAAGATTATATCATCATGGTTAAAGCATGAATTTATCAGATTTTGATTTTGTTGGTGAGAAAATTTGTTGGGGGCCAAACTTATGGGTTTATTGCCAACGCTCTAGTAATCGAAGTCCCTCTACTTAAACGGTGCAGCTTCCGTATATGCATGTGTGGGTAAGGTGAGTTTTATTCTGGTTGGCCTTGTGGTCAGGGATCCAATAGGGGCACTCCATTAATCATGCGGAAAAGCTAGCAATGATTTGATAGGAGAGCAGGAAAGGGAGTGAGAATATTAGATAAGAGAACTAATGCTGCAAGTAGAAAATCAAATTCTTACATATAATAGTTATAATTTTCATCACATGTATTAAAATTAGGAAGAAACAATATTGCAAACAAGGCCAATTAGAATTTAATGATCACAAAGTATTAATAAACCCCTTCGTAAAAAAGGTTAGAAAATCCTTCTTGTATTGATGCTCAAGTAGAATTCGTATATAGTATGAGAATGGAAGACATTTGAGAATATGGGAAAATGGAAAAATCTGCTAACTCTTTGATTCTTTACAAGGATATCTCTCTCATGAATTCATAAAAAACAGCTAAGAAGTCTAAGAAGATCCTCAAATGAGGAGCTTGTTACAATTTATAGAAGAGAAAAAACTCTTCATCTTCTACGTGACCTTTCATATGCTATATTTTCGACTTTAGGTTGTTCATATTCCTATCAAATATTATGTTCTGTTTATAAAAACAAGGCTACTTAAATGTTACATCATGTTTCTAAATTCACTTAATAAACATATCAAAAAGTGCAAACCCCAATGTGAAATTAGAACATTGAAGAAAGAGAACGTTGGGAGGGAAGAGAAGAGAGAGAGAGAGAAGGAAGAAGAGGAAGGGAGAATTATGCAGAATAATGAGCTGCTCCAGTGGATCCGATCTCACTTCCCAACTGGTCTCCATCTCGTGCTGCTGAGGAGATCTCCATTTCTCCAGATTCCTTGTTGAAATGAGATGCTGCAGGTTTGAATTTGTTAGCACGAGGAATGAAAACACAACTTAGAGTCTCTGTCCACCCATTAGACACATCGTTGATATCTTTGCATTTTCCTAACCATGATGGATGTTTCTCTACAATGAGTGCAATGGCGACACAAATCTCTGAGAGGAACTTCAGGGTATCCTTATTGAAGGATAATGGATTACCTGCCTCTTTCTTAATATAATCCTCAAATGGACCAATAAAATCATCAACAGTTGTGTCTTCTCCCATTGTAAGTAATCCAAGTTTTTGAATTTGACAATTGAAACTATCATGCAACTTGTATGCTTTTTCCTCTTTTTCGTCCAACTCGGTGATGTCCCGATTGATTGCTTCAAATCTGATTGCTAAGGCACTTGCCCATACACGTAAAAAGTATTCAGAAGAAGTGCCAAAAAATTTCTTGTTAATCAACTCCTAAGGGTATGTGTTGCTCATTTCATTCACTACTAGACCCATAGGTTCTCAATAATCCCTTTCTTTCACCAAATCTTCTTTAAGTTCCCGTGTCCTATTTGCAATTACACACATGTAGGCGAAGAGTTTGAATGCCTCTTAGAGAACTAAATTTCCTTTTTTTGGAAATTTAACTGATCCATTCATTATTAGCTCGCCCCTGCATCACGAGCTCATGTGTCCTCTTGATAGATTCTGGAGTGAAGCTACTGATGGTTGCAACTTATTTGATGGGGATTACCATGGCATTTGGATCTACTAGATGTTGTAATAGGATGAAAAAGTTCGCACCTGTTCTTTTACCTCATCAATATTCTTATATTCTTTATTCCTTACCACCATATGAGTGAAAAATTGCTGAAATATGTGCAAATCCCCTTCATGAGTAGCCAACCCTAGTTGAATTGTGCTCGTCTCTTAATCTGCCGGTGTCATTTCATCCACTGACTTAATCACCTTCAGTTGGACTACTTCAATATATTGATTTCCTATTTCTCCCTTGTAGAATCACGAGGCCATGTGTACGAACTTCCTTTTCTTTCCCTTAGCCAATGAGGCAATTGTTAATAAATCAGAGGCCACCACTTGTTGAACCATGCAAGTATCAGGCGCTATTGTTTCCTGCATCCATGGGAACATTTCATCAGGCTCAGGCTCTATGAAAGGTGCACCAATCATTCCCTACTATGGAAGAGGATACATATCTTCAATGAGGGAGTTATAAGTTTCAACAAGAGGTGACGCATCCTGTGGTGGTGGTTCGAAGATGGGGTCTTGAAATACATGCTCTCCCTCTACTTGTGCTTCTGCCACTAGATCTTCTTCTTGCACTTTCGTGACCAAGTCTTCCTCTTGCATTATTACAATTGAACCTTCTTCTGTCCTGGCTCTCTTTGGTAAATTTTCATGAGAAGAAGTCTCCAATTATATGGATGTTAGTTTATAACTTTCTCTAGAGTGCCTTGAACTTGAAGTAAACTTTGGATGATGTTTGCCGAGAGGATTGTTTCTGACTTATGGGGATACCTCGTGATTGGATGATCATGGCTCTCTTTCTCTGGAACCAATCCCTCATTCTCCTGACCACCTTATTAGTTCATTACTTTATATCCCTCAACTCATGAACTTTCCAGTTGACTTGAGGCAATGGAGAAACCTTTACAGCTGTATACTGAGGATCATACATTTCTGTTCCATCATCTTGGTGTCCCTAAGATTTCACCCTGAAATTTGGGACTACCCCTTTTAAATTTTTTGTTCTTTTCAAGTAAAAAATCATGTTTTGTGTTTAATTTTTCCTAGATTTGTTTTCATTGCTCTAAGGTATCCCCAGAGAGTCATAAAATCCAAATTTGACAAATTCCCACATGCCAAAGCTCACTTAACTCCTTCACTAGACTTTTTCTGAAAGCATTTTATTTATTAAATAAATAAAGTTCTTTCAAAAATAAATCAGGCTAAAATTAGTGAATTTTGAGTTATATAAACCACTTCACCTCATCATTGTTACCACACTAGTATTACTTTCATCTCTGAGTGGATCATTCATTCGAGGAAGAGTTTTTACAGACTAGCTAATTGGCGAGTTATTTTCGAGTAATTGTTTGCAACTTCTGCTAGGTATTTCATTTTATTTATTTATTTTGTGTTTGGTTTTGGTTTTTCACTGTAATTTGTCTGGAAACTTCCCTTGACCTTTTCTTTTGTTCTACCTAACTAATTCATGTGCCTAGGGTTTTAGAAGTTATTTATGGCCTCTGATAGAGGTGAAATTAGTTATGAAGTGTTGGTTTTCAACGCAACATGTTGGAAGCAAGTCAGAATTTCTAAAAATGAGTGATTTCTCTGTGCAAGGTCATAAATAAAGCCTCCCTCATCATTTAATTTCCATGAAATTATTCAAAAGTTAAGTTTTCAGCTAAGTCATGGTTTTCTGGTATCTTGTCTTCTTTTTGAATGCGGCCTTCATTCTGGAAATTAGCACAATTTTCCTAAGGAGCCAATGCAAAGTCATTAAAGTGAAAATCGTGGTTTTCCAGTGTCTTGTCTTCTTTTGTGAATAATTCTCCACATTGGAATTCCATGAAATTCATAAAAGAGGGGCAATTACTTATGTTTGTTGTGAATTTGGAGCAACTTTTCTTCTTTATTTCCACACACTTTTTGAATCAGAAGTCACTTAAAGTCAAATCATGAATTTCCATGTCTTTGTATTCCACTTGAAATAAAGTAGTTTTCCATTATAAAATTCACGCACGTTTCCTTTAAGTGATTATCGTGAAACACCGGTGAGTTGTCTTCTATTTTGAAATAATCCTACACTTTGGAATTCCACACAATCCTTCTTATGCAAAATCAACACAATTATTAAAATAAAGGCAAAAAAAACTTACGTGATTATCGTGAAATGCCAACTTGCTGTCTTATATTTTAAAAGCATCCTCTACCTTGGAATTCCACACAATCCTCCTCCCTTGGAATTCATGCAATTCTTTAAAAAAAAAGAAAAAGTCACTTAAAGTCATCATGAAAATTAGAAGCAACTACTTCTTGTTTTAACACAATTTTCCAAGGGGCAATTGCTTAAGTGAAAATTATGGTTTTATTTTTCTTTCCTTCTCCTTGCAAGTATGCCGCCCCTTCCAATTATTTGCGCAGATTTTAAAATGGAAGTAATTAAAGGCAAGTCATAGTTTTTCATGGTGGAGTCTTCTCATTGCAAGAAACCTTGTCTCCCAAGTTCCACGCAATTTCCCAAAGCAGCCAATTAAAATGAATTTGTTGATTCCTAGTATCTTCTCTTCCATGTTTTAACACCATTTTCTAAAGGAAAAAGCCAATTAAAACAATTGCGTGGGAATGCAAAGCTGAGTCTTCAAAATTACAAACATCTTTATCCTCTAGTTTCAACGAATCTATTTACATTACCAAGTCCATGCAGTCTGATAAATTTAATGAAAATCCCTTTCAAAAGCTTTTACATGTGCTCAAAATCTTCCAGTTAAGTTCATGTTGCATTCACTTATATTTTCCTTCACCTGGAATACTTTCTAGAATTTAGAATTGCTCATATGCAATTAAAAATAAAAGGGTGATGATTTTTTTCTGAATTGTTTACAGAAAACATTTCACTTGTGCACATACTAGAGATGAATTACAAAAGCTTCAAGGATAAAAGGGGAAGACAGGTTAGAGGCAACACCTGTAAGCTAATCATAGTCATCTGCTCAGAGGAAATAGATTCAGGTGAAGAAATTTGGTAAAAATCTATGATGATGCCCATATCAATTTTGGTGAGAATCAAAGCAAAAGAGCCAACAATGTGGGAGAAAGAGTTTCTCAGGTTTAGGACAAGCTATCATTCATATCATTCATTGCTCAATTAGATGAAGCAGAGGTACAATGCATGTTGGATCAACATGCAGAGTATGGAAGAAGAACAAAATGAAGAATGTCGCAACTAGAATACCTCCTTTTCTTTCTTCTTCTTTCTCTTATTT
This sequence comes from Taxus chinensis, assembly GCA_019776745.2. Classification (NCBI taxonomy): domain Eukaryota; kingdom Viridiplantae; phylum Streptophyta; class Pinopsida; order Cupressales; family Taxaceae; genus Taxus; species Taxus chinensis. The sequence goes on from CM034146.1 coordinate 213,293,631, forward strand.
TTTTCCAGCAAAGTAATTGAATAATCAATTAAATTGTAAAATTTAAGAGTGATTGGTTTAAAATCTGTTACTTCAAGTTACTGGAAGAAGTCAATTACTTGAAAATAGGTGGTAGACATGCAAAATAGAAGGTTCTATTTTAAGTTGTAAAACATGCATGTCATGCAAAGAGAAAGTCTAGGGGAAAATACTGTTAGCTGCTTCCCTTTTTCATAGCTTCCACATGAGGAAATTCATTGAAAGCTTCCTATTTGTATTTTCCCTCTATGCACTATAAATAGGGGAAGAGCCTACGGGTTAAGAGGATCAAAACTTGTTTAGCATATGTTTTTGTAGCTAGAGCATTCTTGAGTTTTTCAGACTTTGTGTTGGATCCTTTGATGTAATTTCTGTGAAAGCTTGGGATTGAATAAAAGGTGGATTTCAGGAGAACTTTGTGTCTATGGTGCTTTATTGATCACTTTTGTGTATATAAATTAGTTAACAATGCAAAGGAAATAAAAGCTAACACCTAATAGCTTTAATACAATGCTAACTAGATCAATATACCATCATTCTTAGAGATTAAACACAACTAATATATTTACATATTCACATTAGAACATGAAATGAAGATTCAAACTAACATGCTAAACAAATTAACCTCTATCTCTAATTGAATGCTAATGAAATAACCTATTTAGATCCTTAGCAATCAAAAGGGTTGATTGTATGCTTGAATCCCAAGCTTTTCAAGAATGGATTCTTGTCCATCCATGGCTACAAGGCCATTTGACATATCTCCATATAACTTCAAAACTTGGATGGATGAATGCAAAAAATGAAGATAGCTAGCTCCTCTAATGGAAGAATACTCTAAGATGATAAAATGGCTATAGTATAGGCTCTATGCTCATTTAGGTGTAAGTAGAAAGGTTGGAGAAGGGTTCCTTTATAACCCAATGGTTTGAAGAAGCTTTGCATCCTATTACATATGGGATAATAGAAAATATAGGTTAGTTATGGATAAGCATGGTTTAGAAGAGGTTGAGTTTGCTTTAGGAGAGTTTAATTTGTCCTCTAGTGACTCCTGGGGTTTGAGGGGGTTTATTAATTAACCAAAGTGATTAATTAATAGGTGTGTAAGCTTATAAAAGTTTTTTAGAGGAATAGTTATTATGATTTATGTTATGAGAGGATTTTAATTAAATAAATGATGATTTATTGATTAGTTAGAAGAGAGAATTAATAAATTAATCTAGATAGAAAGGGGAGCTGATTAATGGAAGGTCGTTAATTGGCGTCATTGTTGGATACAAGAGTTAATTAAATAACGTAATGTAATTAATTAACGATGATAGTAGAGAAAATGTGTGATATTAACGATATGTCATCAATTTACAGGAAAGGGTATAATTAGCGCAATTTAAGTATTTAAATTTCTCGAGCTAAATTATAGGTATATACATTTTCCCCTCTTTGGGGTGGCGTACGTGACACAACTTCAAAGATAGTAGACATGTAAAATTTTGAAGGGGTAGAAGAAAAATTAGTAGAAGTGAGAGATAACCCCTTAAGTGTCAATGGGGTGATGAAAGAAGGTGATCGACAATAAAAAAGGTGAGAGAAATGGATAAAAGAATGTGTAGGGGCAGGATGCCTCGAGTGAATTAGAAGAATAAAGTTGACAGGAGAATGATATAGAGGAAAAATAAAGATGGTGAGAAAGGAATGATATTTCATCCATTGTATTAGAAACAACTTCTATGTCATCATATTTCCAAGGATGTACTTCATTATTCCTTATTAAAAATATACACATACGGAAAAAGTGTAGAACGACATAAAAAGCCATAATATGAACAATTGCCCATGTTTGAAAATACCAACTACATGCAACATATAAAATGCAATACAATATGAGAAAGTAAAATATGCCCAATTCCTTGCAACATACATAATGCAATGCAATACGAGAAATTAAAATGTGCCTAACTCCTTGCAACATATATAATGCAATGCAATACGAGAAAGTAAACAAGCTAACCTAACAGAGAAACCTAATATAATGTTTTTGTTATCAAGCTTTGATTTCGACCTGTGTGAATTAACGACAAGGGTTAAAATATGGTGCCCCAAGAAAAGATACATGAAAGGGGAATAACGGAGGACACTTGGGTCCTATGAAAAGCAATCGTGCACTATGAAACAATACTAAGCAACTCATTGTGCCCAAGAGTACATACATAGTAAGCAAACCAAATTTGTTTATGGAGGTAGATCAAGATGATCCGTAATTGGCACACAAGAATAGGTGAGAACCAAAGAGCAATGTTTTGTAGGATGATTTGCATTGTTTTTGATTTTTTAGAAACATATTTGAATGTTTTTTATTTTGAAAGTTTTCTGAAACTATGTATAGGAAGACAAAGAAGCATGGATTCCCCCAATGATAGATGAGATGTACAAGGGCAAAATGTCATGTGTATGCACAAGAAAGTGAAGCTATGAAAATGCCCCGCGATTAGGTGGGAGTATTCAAAGGAAAAATCTTCACGCACTGAAGGGGGATGCCCCTAGCGTAAGCTGGCCAATAACACACAAGAGAAAAAAATTAGAAAATTGTCTTATTAAAAGCGGACAAAGGTGCCTGAAAACATGACAAAGAGGACATCCGATACACATGGATTTTCTAAACGATTTTTGAAGAACATAGGATGCTATGAAAAGATTTAGAAGGAGGTTGATGAAAAAGTGATTAGCTCAAGGCACAAATCACGAGACAAGACATGCTCTAAAACAAGAGTTTGAACAAGGTCGAAAAAGTAACACTTGGTAACATACTAATTTTGTTTACTCGTCGAGATCTCGTGTGTGCACATGGAAATGAATTATCTCTTGAAGGAAAGAGTTGATAGACAATAAAAGAAGACACTAGCCAATGTGTAGGAATGATTTAGTTTGAAAGGTGATTTTTGAATGGATTATGGAAGGAGATCCGTACATTGCTCCACTGCGAGCTAGGTGTCCATAGCCCCAACGGAGATGCATTTGATTCTAATCACAAAATTTCTCTACTGCCAGTCAGGCATCCATATCCCCGATAGAGATTATTGGAAATACCCCAAGAGAGAGTTATATATCAATTTGCTTTTACTTTTAGCTTTTTCTTTTTGATTGATTGATTTTGATTCTTTTGCTTCTTGAAAACTTATTTCAACTCTCTATTTTAACAAGGGGTTAAGAACCACTGATGGCTTGATGGAAGGATGTGGAAATGAATATGATGACGACATTGTCTAGTGTCAACAAATACACCCAAAAATTATTCCCAACGAGTTTATTATATATAGATAGTGATAGGATCTCTAAGAGGTCAGTTGTTCTTTAATTTACTAAGGTTATGAAAGACCAAGGTCAAACGGATACCATAGAGATAAATGTCACAAAATGTGTACAAAATAAGCTAACCAAAATATCATCTAAGGGATGAAAATGGTGGATGAATTGTAGAGGAATATGAAAGAAATGGAAGAAAGAACATCCATGTGTACTCAATACTTGATTGCAATGTTTGATATTTGTACCTTTGATTTTGTTTTTGTAATGTTTTAATGTTTTATCATTTTTTTGTATTTTTCAACTATTTTATGATTTTTTATTTTTTTATGGTTATCGGAACGAAACATGTCACTCTACGTGATAGGATCCAACAATGATGTACACGATTTCCTTGATAAGAGAGACTAAGCGTGTTTTCTTATCAAGTGTAATATTATCCCTGATCTCGATTATCGTGGTGAGATCACACTCAACAAATGATTGTGATTTGTTTTGAAACACGGATTTTGTATGTGGGAGCTTGAGTTCCCTATCCATAGGTTTCTGCACTTTGCACCATATTTGATGGGTATGTTGTTATGTATTCTGGAATCGCGTTTGATTTTGAATTTTAAAATCGTTTGAGTTATTGGGAGCATTATATCTCTTCAGAGTTTTGATCTTAGCTTGATAAAGAACTTGTCCAGGTTTCTTATAAGCTAATGCGTGACTTGTCTAATCCTGAGAAGTAGGAGAAGAACATGGATGTTTAGAATTGATGGGAGGAATGTGGGGAATGATAGTGGGCTTGCCACAATCATTGATAGGAGAATAATGTGATGATAAAAAATGACATGGTTCGAGAATTGAATAAGAGGGGCTACCAGAAGGTGAGTCATGAATAGAAGATGAAGGGATACTAGGATGTGGCCCAAGAATAGAAGAAGGGATGATAGGACACAACCCATAGATGTAAGATGATGGGCTACTAGGATGTGGTCTAAGAATAGAAGATGATGGAGTACTCGGGGGTGACCCATACATAGAAGAAAAAGGGCTAGTTGGACGTGCCCCAAGAATAAAAGATAGTGGAATACTTGAAAATGTCCCACAAATAGTAGAGGGAGGGCTACTAGAAGGTGACCCACACTTAGACGAAGATGAAGGACTACTTGGCATTGACCCCGTAAGAGATTGTGATAGACAAAGAGTGATTGGGTGATGAGAAGATAGGCCATGGATCAATGTAAGACCTAAAATTTTCATCACATAATGAAAAATGTGAAGATAGAAGAATAATAGGAAGATCAAGTTGCATGATCTGAGGCTTTTCCTATGTTTCTTGATAAAAGGAATCAACATTTTCCTCACAATACACGGACGCATCAAAGTCTAAAGATAATCCTTGCTTGTAATTTGTAAGAGGGATATCTTCATGTGCCCCTATAAAGGCCATGATCGCTCCTTCATTCTGAAGGAAATCAATTGGTATGGGTTGTTGATCGACCATGAGGGTTTGATTGGAAAAGAAAGGGCCAACTGGTTAAAATGTAGCTCCTGCATTGATCATACCAAAAGGCATTATGTTGTATGAAAAAATACCCCAAGGTGTTGTGAAAGTTATCTTGGTGTGATCCTCCTCTACTACCTTGATTTGATTAGACCTCGAGAATCCATTGAACAATAAAAGCATTTCAGATCTGGTGACCATATGAAAAATATGATCCACTACCGAGAGGGGGTAATTATCTTTCAGTGATTCCTGGTTAAAGTTGTGTAAATCCACACATATTCTTATTTCACCATTCTTCTTCCACACTGGCATAATGTTCACCACCCACGTGGAATGATTTATGGGAAAGAAGATCCTTGCATTGAACATATTCATCACTTTCTCCTTGATGGTGTCCACTAGCTTCATGTTGTATGGCCTTTTTTTGCCTAAATGATTTGACATACGACTTCAAGGAAATTGAGTGATGCAATTCCTTCGGTTGGAAGGATTTGAGCTCATCATAAGAGTAGGCCAAAACATTTGAATAATTCTTGAGAAATGCCACAAACCTTTTCTTTTATTTCGGAAAACAACACTTTCCAATATTGACCATTCATGGGTTCTCCGAAGTGCCAATGTTTTCTTTTTCAAAATCAGCTGGGCATCGGGAAGATTATTTCGCTTTCTCTTGAACGAATTTGTCATGCTTATCAAAGAGGTCCTCTAGAGAAACTAGGCATTTAGGAATCTTGTTTCCCTTTAATTTGATCACTCCCTCTTCATCAATTCCTTCAATTCCTTCTTTCTCCTCTTTGGCTACTGCTTCCCTGTGTGGATTATCATTTCCTTCAAAGAAGAGATTATTGAAATTATATCTTTTCTCTAGTAAATCCAAGATTTGATTGTCATCGTTGAATAATTTCTAGTGATTTACATTATTAGGCTCACTGGGTCTGAACACCATCTCAATGGTCACTTTATCTTTGCCAAAGATAAGATGGGGTGTCACTAGGGAAGCTGACATTGCAAGGGAATTATCCTTTTTATTTTGTTCTCATGGAACATACTAGATTGAAAATGCATCAAAAGATTCAATGCAGTCCCATACCCTATTTATTTAATGATGGAGTCTTGGATTTTTCACATGATATTGCTTCCGAACTTGCTTTACTATCACCTTTGCATCACCCTAGATTTCAATTTTTTGATCCCCATATATTTTTCTATGCTAATGCCCAAGAGGAGAGCTTCATAATCTACCATGTTATTTGTATTATCAAACTGTAGCTTGTAGGAAAATGGGTACACTTCACCAGAAGGAGAGAAAAACACCACACCTACTCTCAAACTTGCTTTAAAGTGACTATCATCAAATTCTGTTGTCTAGATTTGATCTTCTTCCTCTTCCATAAGAAGTGGAAAATTATCATCTTTATTTGATGTGAGGAACTAGTTTCCTAGTCCGTTGTCTTGAAATAGAATGTTTGCCTTTGGATCATCATATTTTTGTACCGTGTACTTCATCTTCCTTACTAGTAGCAATTTCTTCATCTAACATTTTACTGGAATAGTTTATGATGACCAATCCATTTTTATCTCTCCACCCAAATCTCTGTAGAAGCTTTGGCTTAGTAGCATCTCAAAGGATACTAGAATGTCTACCACTAGGATGGTGAGAAGTACCTTCTTCTTTGGAAAATTAACTAGTGCTATCAGTGCATCCTTGATTCTTCCTTTCAATGTAACTTTTTTGGATTCCATAGAATAACATGAGCCATTTTCTTAGGTCAAGGTGAGGTCTAGATAATTTGTAACTTTGACTGGCATCACATTATCTGAGGCTCCAGAATCTATCATGTAATTATTAAGTCGAAATCCTTTGATGAGAAGTGATAAGTAAAAAGGCTCAACTTTGTTTGTTTTGGAGGCACTGAGGGCTAGCATGTTTTTTTAAGGTGGTGTGGGAAGTAGACCTTTGGAATTAGCATTTGATTCTATAGAGCTATAACCATGAACTACATCATAGAACCTATCAAATTAAGTGGGGTGCATCTGTAAATATTCTAGCTTTGTGATCTAGACTTTGGTTTTGCTTGCATGTTCAACAAAATCAAATAGACTCATGGTGGGTAAGATCGAGGTTTCGGGAACAACAAAATATTTACATGGTGAAGTTTTTTCCATTTTGGGAGTTGGATTTTCTTTCACGAGAATTGTATCTAGCTTGGAAGGAGATAGGGATGTAGCCTTTGATGGGACCTTAGATGACTTTGTAGGAATAACATTCTAAGAAGAATTATTTTTAGCAACTTTAGGACTATGAGAAGGATTAGGGGACTTACTTGGTGTGGCAATGTGATCCTTGCTAACCAGTGGGTCCGGTTTCTCTTTAGTCAAATCCATTGAAGGTGGTAGTGGTAATCCTATGTTGATGATTTTGTTTTGAGGAATTTCCGCAGGAGGATCTTCTTTCTTTTTCATTTTCTTCATCGCAACCATTGAGAATGAGGATCCTTTCTTGGATTGTGCATGAGTGAAAACTACACATGAGAATCTCGGGGATTATTCATCATTGTCATCTTGATCTCCATCAATGTACTCAATTAGGCCATTTTACGTATCACTGCAAAATTCTTCAACTTTGAGATAGTTATCATCATCACCCACATCTTCCATCTCTACTTCTTCCTCTGGCTCATTGGTATCACAAGCGACATTGACTGGTGGTGCTTTGAGAGCTAACCAGTTAGGAGGTGGGGTGATCTTCAGTCTATTGGGAGCATTTGGATTCCTTGGAGTATTCTGCATCGTGATCTGAGATAGTTGTTTCTTCATAGAAATTAATTCATCGGCCATTTTCTAGAACATTGGGTTTGTGACAACTGAGCCTGAACTATGACCCTTTTACTTTCCATTTGAGCCTTTCACTTTGCCAAATAAGATCAGATCATCTTCCGTCCTGATCGCAAAGTTATGTGCTTCTCTCATCTTTCTAGGTTGGGATCTTCTAAGGAAGAAACCCACTTTCAGTGGCAAAGAACTGATGAAGAATCTTTACAAATTATTTTTTGGGAGGAACGAAATCTTCAGGAATTCTCCTTATCATCTTGTTATATTTTGCGATGAAGTCTCTGATTGATTCAGAAGCATCATTCTTCATTTGTACCAACTGAACTAAGAGATCATGACAATCTTTCGTGGATTTTAACCTATGTTCAAATGCACTTCTTATATCTTCCTAGTAGGTGATAGACCTCGGGGAAAACATGTAGAACCATTCGAAAACCTTATCTTGAAGTGGTTCCACAAAGATACAGAGTGATACATCTTCATGCTCCACACCCAAAACACCAAAAGAAGTGATGAATGTTGTTACATGTTCATCAGGGAGTTGAGAACTGTCCCCTCTGAATTTTGGAAATTTTTTCCTTGAGAATTTTGGTAGCTCATGAAGTGGTTAAATAAGGGTAAGTGGGCTGATGTTTCCACCCCATGGTACATTTGGCCTGCATTTTTCACAATCACGATCCACCATTATGTTTCAGATTCTAGCTTCCAACCTTTCTAAGGCTACGACTTCAACTGATGCTCTTTCGTCGGCTTCGTCTTGAGCTCTTTCAATCTCTTCAATTTGAGCTCTTATTTCTTCTTCAAATCTCACTTCTCTTTCTCTAGCTTCTTCTTCAGTCTCTACATCGGTGAAATATTCAAGATTCTTGTTGATGTATGGAAACTCAAAGTCTAATGGATTGATAATGCTTGGAATTCCAATGTGACCTGTTGCATGAAGAAGGGGAGACCTTTGATTTCTGAGCAGCTCTTGTCTTCTTTACAGTTCTTCAAAAATGGGATCGGTTTGTCCTCCTTGTCTATGTTGTTGGGTGTATCTTCTATCTGCCAGCTTGAAAATTTATGCTCTTTTTTGCGGTGCTTAAATCTGTGTTTGTCTCTCTAATTGCGCAGTGCATTCTTCTCGAAGGTCAAGTATTCTCGTGGAAATGAAGTAGTGGTTGACACTTTTCCTGTTATGTTAAATAGCCTCTCACAAATCTAAAGCAATATGCTCTTGAATATGGAAGATCAACTCATGTCTTTCAACAAGAGGATTTCTTGGAATAGCCATGGTTTGAAGGCATAAGGCTCGTGGGCCTATTCAAATTCTAGATTTTTTTTTTTTTTCATTTTTTTTGTATATTTCAAGGTCATTTTTAGGTGTAGATGTTGCTAAATCTGCCCCACGGTGGGTGCCAAAAAATTTTGGCGAGAAAATTTTATGGGTTTCTTGCCAACGCTCTAGGAATCTAAGTCCCTCTACTTAAACGGTGGAACTTCCGTATATGCATGCGCGAGTAAGGTGAATTTTATCCAGGTTGGCCTTGCGGTCGGGGATTTAACAAGGGCACTTCACTGACCTTGTGAAAAAGCTAACAATGATTTGTTAGGGAGAAATTTTTTAGGAGAGCGTGAAAGGGAGTGATAATATTAGATAAGAGAACTAATGTTTTAAGTAGAAAATCATATTCTTGGATACATAAGTTAGAAGTTTCAACACATGCATTAAAATTAGAAAGAAATAATATTGCAAACAACAACAAGACCAATTATAATTTAATGAGCACAAAGTATTAATAAACCCCTTGATAAAAAAGGTTAGAAAATCCTTCTTCTTGTGTTGATGCTCAAGCATAAATTATACATAATATGAAAATGGAAGAATATGCTAACTCTTTGATTCTTCAAAAGGATCTCTCTCTCATGAATTCACAAAAAAAAACTAAGAAGTCTATAAAGACCCTCAAATGAGGAGCTTGTTATAATTTATAGAAGAGAAACAACTCTTCATCTTCTAGGCGACCTGTCATATGCTATATTTTTGACTTTACATTGTTTATATTCCTATCAAATATTAAGTCCCTTTTATAAAAACAAGGGGAATTAAATGTTACGTCATGTTTCTAAAGTCACTTAATAGACATATCAAAAAGTGCAAACCCCAACGTGAACCTAGAACATTAGAGAGAGAGAGAGAGCGAGAGAGAGAGAGAGAGTCTCAAAATTCCTAGTTGAAATGAGTTGCTGCAGGTTCCACTTTGTCAGCACGAGGAACACAAACACAGCTTAGAGTCTTTGTCTGCCCATTAGACACACCGTTCATATCTTTGCATTTTCTGAGCCATGATGGATGCTTCTCTGCAATGAGTGCAATGACGGCCCGAATCTCTGAGAGGAAATTCAGGGTATCCTTATTGAAGGATAATGGCTTTCCTGCCTCTTTCTTAATATAATCCCCAAATGGACCAATCAACTCATCAACATTTGTGTCTTCTCCCATTACAGGCACTCCAAGTTTATGAATTTGATGATTGATATTATCCTGCAACTTGTATGATTTTTCCTCTTTTTTTTCCAACTCGGTGATGGCCTGATTGATTGCTTCAAATATTATTTCCAAGGCCCTTGCCCATACACATGATAAGTATTCAGAAGAAGTGACAAAAAATTTCTTGTTAATCAACTCCTGAGGGTAGGTGTTGCTCATTTCATTCACTACTGGACACAGAGGTTCCCAATAATCCCTTTCTTTCTCCAAATATTCTTGAAGTTACCGCGTCCTATTTATAGTTGCATACATTGCAATGAACCATTACACCAAAACCTTGAGGCATTAGATAAATTCACACATGAGGACCATAACATCCCACCACACTTCCACAGCCTAGACCCCGGGCTAGATTTGCACTCGTATAGCAGGATCTCACCCTACCCTATACGAGCCCCGGGTAAACACTGTAATGCCGACGTAGCCACCTATGTTGGGAATTGAACCTAGGTGGTTGCTCTAATACCAAATATAATGAACCATTACACCAAAACCTTGAGGCATTAATGAAATCCGCACATGATGACCATAACACACATGTAGGCAAAGAGTTTGAGTGTCTCTTGGAGGACCGACTTTCCCTTTTTAGAAATTGAACTGATCCATTCATTATTATCTTGCCCTTGCATCATGAGCTCATACGTCCTCTTGATATATTCTGGATTGAAGTTGTTGATGGGTGCAACTTCTTCAATGGGAATTTCCATGGCATTTGGATCTACTAGATGTTGCACATAGGACGACAGAGTTCACACCTGTAGTTTTAGCTCATTGATCTTCTTCTTATATTATTTTATCCTTGCCACCATGCGAGCGGAAGACTGATGATACATTTGCAAATCCCCTTAATGAGTAGTCGGCCCTAGTCGAATTGTGCTCATCTAAAAATCAGCCAGTGTCATTTCGTCCTCTAGCTTAATCACCTTCGGTCAGACTACTTCAAGATATTGATTTCCTATTTCTCTGTTATAGAATTGTGAGGCCGTGTGTGTGAACTTCCTTTTCTTTCCCTTAGCTAATGAGGAAATTGCTGATAAATTAGAGGCCACCACTTGCTGAACAATGCGAATATCAGTTGCTATTGTTTCTTGCATCCACGAGAACATTTCATCGGATTCAATCTCTATGATAGTTGCACCAATCGTTCCCTGCTCTGGAAGAGGAGGAATATATTGAATGAGGGAATTATTAGTGTTGACAAGAGGTGAGGCCTCCTATGGTGGTTTCAAATATTGGGTCTTGAACTATGTGCTCTCCCTCCGCTTGTGCTTCAGCCACATGATCTTCATCTTGCACTTTCGCAACTAAGTCTTCCTCTTAGATTGTTGCAATTGGACCTTCTTCTATCATGGCTCTCTTTGGTGACTTTCCATGAGAAGAAGTATCCAATTCTATGGATCTTTATTTAGAAATTGCTCCATAGTGCCTTGAACTTGGAGTAACTTCCACGGCTTTTGACGATGACCACTGAGAGGCTTGTTTCTGACTTGTGGGGATACCTTGTGATTGGATGATCATGGATCTCTTTCTCTGGAACCAATTCCTCATTTTCCTAACCACATTCTTAGTTCATTCCTTTATATCCCCTGACTCACAAATGTGCCAGTTTACTTGAGGCACTGAAGAAACCTTGACCGCCGCATACTCAAGATCATTCATTTCTGTTCCATCATCCTATAAAATATATTCATACCAAGAGAGCTAGAATTTCATAATTTCATCGACTGTCATTCTCAAATGATCTTTTTCACATACTTCAAATTCATCAACACAATTGGCTTAATAGTCCTAGATTTTTGGATCATGGCGCAAGTATGGAATGTGGAAAGAGTCAAGATCATCTCGAATGTCGAAATTGGGCTTGATAACATAGGAATGTAGGGTCAAATGTGGGAAGGTAACCTCCAGATGAGATGCACGTTCGCATTCTTACATATGAATTCACCGAGAGAGATGGGGAATGAAATCAACTTCTTCTTCTTTCTCCTAAGTTTTTTGTTGACCTGTATGAACTACCTGCAAAGCTCAAATAGTAAAATTCGTCACTAAGGTACTTGGGAAACCTTAGTGGAGCTTGGTCAAAGTTAGAAACTCACAGGTAGGAGATAGTCAAGAATTGTATGAAAGGAGAGCCATATTTTTTGATCAAGGATGCCATTTTTGGTGACATCCTTTCCTCCAAATCACCCTCCAAGTTTCAGACCAAGTACATCATGAATGCATCATTCACGTGGGTGAAGTACTTTTCACTTTCCTCCATTACCAACTGCGGGAGCTTCTCGAATGTTGACACCTTAACAACAATGTTTTGTGTGAGGTATAATCCCTTGAATGATCTTGAGCTAGTGATCAAATATACCATGTAAGAAGTCATGTGGAACTTCTTTGTCATGGGCACCTGAAGTAGTTGTAAATGTAGATTGTCATTGATGAGCTTCCCCTAGTCAATTCTTTTCTTTCCTGCAGTCACTGTCAAGATGAAAAGGCCCATCCAATATTGGAAGTCTCTCGTGTTTGCTTCTCCCATCACCTTATTGAGGAGAGTGATTGCATCTAAGTATTCTTCCCGAAACTCACATCTCGAAAGTGTTTTCAACATTGTTGAAAGTTTTCTCCATGTCTTCATCCATGATCCTAGTACAATCCCTTGCACGTATGCATCCATATTTTCCCACTTGTGCACGACCCTGTCTTTTAAGATAAGGACCATGTTATGTGATGTCAGAATTTGTAGAGTGAGTGAGATGGTTCTAGGATTAATGATTGTCATTACCATATCATTGTCGTCTTGAATTGTTCATGTTTCAGGCTCATAGTGGTGTGAGTAGGCCAAGACTAACTAAAATATTTGTACAGACAAGGGGTATCCTGCAACTGTGAATAATCCAATTGTGAATACTTGATCTTCAATATTCCCTCTTTCCTTGGCTGTCATGCGAGCCTTTAGATCATTGAAGTCCAAATATGAGACATCATTTTCTTCTGTCTCATACTCAGAAGCAAAAGGCTATTCCATCTTCTGTTATGTTCATTTGTACTTCATGATTCCTCATCACTTACTATTTCTGAAAACGTAACTTATTATTTTTAGTAAGTATGAAAAATCAGGTCCTTTAAACCTCAATTGGATATGGTAACTCGAATTCCTTTTCTCCCTATGTTCCTCTCACCTTTTGGATCAATTTGATACTTTTAAAGGGTGCTCGTGGGACCACTTACTATTTTTAGTAAGTGTTAATTATGGACTAAGATGACCACTTCAATGAATTTTTCCTGCGATGCCTCTTCTGTGTTTACCGCCTTCTTCACAACTTCCTTAGTTGGTGAATTACCCAAAATAACAATCTCCAATGTAGAAGACTTGCTATTTTTAGAAAGTGAGCTTATGGTGGTCAGATCATAGAAGAACAATTTTTTCTTATATGGGTTTTTCCCAATGTCACCCCTATGAAATCTTAGGTTTTCCCGATCACTGGTTCATGAGATTTTAAAATTTCAAATTTTTCACATGATAGTAGTTCTGGACATGGCAACCATTAACAAAGCTTGAAAATTGCAAGTATTGTTTTCTTCTCCATTTGTGATAAAAATCATATTTTTGATATGGGTTTTTGTTTCTCATTCCACCGATGAATTTTCTCTTCAAACCGATTGCTAGTTTGACGGGAAATTCAACTTTTGTCTTCGTTGGGCCAAGAGGGAGATTTTTTTGTTGTGAAAAATATATGTTGCGGATTGGAAATCTGCTGCATAGGTTTTTTTGGCTTCTAAAAATTAAGAATGCTACAAAAAATGGTTTTTCATTTCATCCACTGGTTTGTAAGATATATCCAAATCTTCATCTCACAACAATGGGGGTTTTCAGATGAATTTCTTTGTTCTTATTCTCCGTTCTTCGTTTATTTGACTCTTTTGATTAATCATTCCTCTGAAGTATATGTATTTTCATGAAGTGGAGGGTTTGGTGGCCATGGTAGAGCTGGTTTGAAGTAGCCATGGTGGACTGGGTGTGAGCATGAACATAGTTATGGCAAGGTACAGAGCTATGAAGAAGAAACATAGGGAAATAAAGGTAAGTGCTAGCTTTAAAGAGATTTAAAAATGCATACCAGGGGTGGGTTGAATTTTTATTTCTATAATGTCCCTTAAGAATTAAGAGATGAAATGGACATCAAATTTCACATCGCACCTCCATGCGACCCTTGTACAAAATCTGACGGTTGAGCATTAGGGCTTTAAAAACTTGAGAAAATTACCCGAGGGTTGGAAGTTAGTTGTATGAAGAACCAGGAGGCATACCTGGGGCTGGGTGCATTTTACTATCCCCTATGTCTGTTAATATTAAGGGATGAAAGGGACATCAAATTACATATCACACATGAAGCTTACACTTGGTGGGCATCCGCTGATTGTGCATTTGGCTTCAACTAGCTCCAGAGAGCTGAAAATTACATTGTATAGGGTCACATTGATGACCCGAGGGCCACAAGGGGATGGGTGCCTTTTCATTTCCTTTATGTCCCTTTTCTTAAGGGATGAAAGGGTCATCAAATTTCATGTCACACTAGGTTTCACCACTTGTCACTATCTGAGCGACTTAGGGGATAGGCTCCGACAAGCACCTAGGGGTTGAACTAGTGATGCAGAGGGTTCTATGTGTGACCAGAGGAAAAAATAGGGATAGACACATTTTAATGTCCCTAATGTCTCTTTTATTAAGGGATAAAAGGGACATAAAAATGCACTAGGCTCCTAGAGTTGACACGTGTCCTCATTAAAATTTGACTAACTACGGGAAGCTCACCTTGAGGGAAACTTGAAACGACGATAACTTGAGCTCCCGATGGAATTTTTTGGAAAAATTATATATTAATTTTACTTAAAATGGCCTTATGAATCCAATGGTGGGATTAAAATCTCTTTATTCCACCATTTAGGCCCTAAAAATCAGAATTTTGTTCTAGCTCCCTGGTTGAGCATGGAAAAAACTAGATATAAACCTATTGCACTAATGTGTTGTGAAAAACTTGATTTCACCATCTTATAGATATTCAAATTCCCTTTCTGAAGATGTTTTTTTTAGCTCCTAAATCCATCGAGATCTCCTGGAATCACTTCCTGAAGTTCAGTAGCTCTTTTGGCCCTGTGCACTGCCTAGGCCTGTGAACCCTGTTTCTGATGAATTTTCCCCAAGACCTCCAAATATTTTCTGAATCTTCCAATATCATTTCATTTATGTTATTATACCTTTGATTCATCTCCTTTCTATACTTGGCTCCAATGTTCTGCTCCAAGGAGTTGCACCAGTCCCGGGAAGGCCAGTGGTAGCCCTTCCCACAATTGCCCAAAATTTGTAGTCTTCAAGAACTCCTAAAATCACCTAGGGGATTAACTTGACTTTCCTAATTCACCTATGGGATTTATTTTACATCCACTGGGGGTTCATTGGACTAACTAGGTAAGGCTGGTGCTGAGGGCGGGTAGACCTGGAATGTCTTGGAAAAGTAAAACTTGAAAATATCCACACAGGGGTATCGTTGTCATGCTTGAAAATTGTGAATTTTCCCATTGCACATTTTCATGACAACAGGTTTATTTTTCAACATTATTGGGTCAAAAAATAGGGATAAACTGCAAATGAATGGGCTCTTCGATGAAATAATAACTTGAGGCTTGAGATTGTTTCACAAATTGGTTTTATTGTTTTCGCTTATTCTAATAAGGATACAATTTTTTCTAAGGCAATCAAATGTTCAAAAAAATGTTCGTTTATGTTTGATCTTTACAAGGTTGTCTCCTAAAACATGCAAGATGTTAAGGCTTGAATCAATATATTGAGGAATGAATGAATTCGATTTATGGATAACACTCAGACTATTATAGTTCTAGTTTACAACTTTACTTATGGATTGGAGTTGACTAGATATAACAATTCAATCACTAATTGTTTGACTAATAGTCTTATTTATAGTGTTAACTATAACATTGAATTTTCCTCGTGATTGATGGGTCATTTTCACATCTTTACATAAATTATAAATTTTTTCTTGGTAGTGGACATTGTAATGGGAAATATATTTTTGATGTTTATATTTTGTTGAAGGTTCATTTTCTAGTAAACATGTAGGATGGTATGCTAGAAATAAATCAGACATTTGGTCATTTAGGATATGTAAAGACTCCCATATGGGGTGTCCATCTACTTCCTATAGATAAGGTGAATTTTTCTTCCATTTAATATTATAAGGAATTATATATTGGAAGAGAAGAGTTGGTGGAAATAGTTGCGGTTTTGGGTCTTGGTTAACAATTTTTTTCTCTAATTCTACAAAAACATTTCCCTTACAGAAAACTATGCAATATCTTCTGGAAGATGAAGAACTAGTCCTTGATGGATGGAAGTCAAAATATCGAAATAATGATGTAGGAAGGATACACACACACACACACACATTTTGTATTTTTCAGCTTCCTTTTAGTAATTTTGATTTACATGTCTAGGCTAATTCAAGTTTTTGTTTAGTAGAAATTTCTATGGAGTTTGCTAATCCCGTCTGGAGTTGTACTAATCCACTAATCCTTTTTTCATGAATTAATTTTTCTATGATCCTTGAATGTGAAGTATTTAACATGTTGAAGAGGACTTGAATATTTAC
Source organism: Taxus chinensis (assembly GCA_019776745.2). Classification (NCBI taxonomy): domain Eukaryota; kingdom Viridiplantae; phylum Streptophyta; class Pinopsida; order Cupressales; family Taxaceae; genus Taxus; species Taxus chinensis. Next base: position 213,310,462 of record CM034146.1, read on the forward strand.
TAAAGCATATTTGAAAGGTCCAAACATATCTAACTCATAAAATGAAGAGAAAGTGGGTCCCTCACCCTTTCATTAATCAACATGAAGCTTTGTACAAATAAAGACAAGAGTGTAAACTCACTCAAAATTAATAACAAAAAAATAATACTCTCTAATTATATTACAGAAGTAAAACTCCCATCATCTCTAAAAAATTGTCACATTCAACCCAAAAAGAAAAAATTGTTTTAAAGAAAATTGGGAGAAACCCAACCCTATCATAGGAATATAACAAAATGAGAAGCACTTTCGTAGAAATTTTCATGTACTACATCATAAAAAATTCTATATGTGTTGAAGGGAGTAGACAAATCCTATAACTATTGAATCAACATAAACTTGGACCAATTTTCCAAGAGTACTTTTGCACATGATTGAGGGCAATTTATTGTTAACAAATTCATTCACCAGAGAACCCACCACACAAAACTAATTACTTAAACACCCATAAAATGCTTCCCGTACCACATTTTATTCTTTCCTTTGGAACTTTTCCTTCTCCTTTTCAGTAATTTAATTTTATAATTATCCATTTCTACCTCTCAATTATTTCCAAGGTAGCCTCCAAATACATTTACAAGATCCTATATCTACAAAAGCATCATATTTCATCACCTCTAGTGATTGATACCCTATTATCTCATCACTTACCAAAAAATTGTTGTCCACAATTTGCTAAACCTTGAAGCATATGTCTTGTAGATTCTAGATCCTTTTTTGCCAAACTTTGAGGCTATTCAAAAATTCCATTTTAGTGACCTAGAGTTTTCTTCATAGAAACATAAAAAATTCCTCCCATTGCATCCACAATGTTCCTAACTGCTCCTTTATATGAAGCATTAATAACCCATGATGTGTTAAAAATAAGAAGTTTCCCTTATTGTAGACACTCAAATTTGGAAATCTATCCTTTGACACTGTTGGTCATGAGATTGCACACTTGCATGCACAAATACACCCTTCCCACTCTTGCTTAACATACCCTAGTAGCTCTTCGGTCACTTGTTTATATTTGCATGCATTTATGTCATCAATTTATGAGGTTTAATTACACAAAACATGCCAAGAAACATCTATCCATAGCTATGTGAAGTGGAAGTTAAACTTTTCCTCCTAGGTCAAAAATGTTGGCTTTGGTTAGTTTGTAAAAATATACAACTCAACCCTAGTGTTTGGTTTTGGACAAACACATTGTTCACTATAAATTTCAATTGCATCATATTCATATGGACTAATGTTCTCTCTTGGTTGGCGTTACATGAAATAATAGCCATTGAAAGCTTATATAAGCAACTAAATCATACCTCATTTAGAGTTCTAGAACTTTCAAGAGTTACTCGTGTAAAAGCTAGCACAAAAGGCACGCCAAGCTCCAAAAACTGTGAAATAACTCATGTACATCCATTATGGAAATACTCCATATAGGTTTGAAGTCACCTATCAGGTCCAAGAGTCTTCATCTTCTCTCCAAAAGCAACCAAAGTGATCCTTCCCAAGTATTTGAGCAAGTGTGAAACTCAAGCAAGGTATTGTGAAAGAAAGTTTTTTCAAATTTTGATTGCATTATGGTAGATATCACATGCTAGGAGAATGACATGCAGTTTGAGCCATTTTCGGAGTAGTGGAAATGTCAGCAATGCAAAAGGGTGCCCACAACCCACCTAACTTTATTTTATAGGAATTCTATCTTGCACTGTGAGGGTTTGATTAGAGTTATATAGCCATTCCAAAGGAGAGTGAAGAAGACCAACACACAATGAAATTAATTTCCAGATAGGCGAGACACACAAAAATTTGTAGACCTAGAATCCAAGTAGGTCCAAGACCGTACATAAGGGTCATGACCATACAGATGGTTCCAACCTAGTTGTATGGTTTTGACCATGTATAGTTTCAGGTGCCAATTTCAGCAACGAACCACCCTCAGTCCAAGATTATCCCATTCTTATACTCAGATCACTTATAATCTCCTATATCCACAAAAAATGAGCTAAGTGCAATCTATCCTTTGTGTTTTGATAGTTCCTAGATCGATAGTCACTTTGTAAAGCATTATTATGATTTGGGAAATTAATTTTAGAAGTTAATTAAGTCAGAATAGCCTCTTATTGCATTATTTTATCCTTTTAATGTATGTTAATTAAAAACAAATTTAAATCTTAAAAGGGAATGAAATATGAAATTCACAAAAAGTGAAATAATTTGGTGAACATGACAGATTGAATCCTTGAACTAATCTAAGATCTTGCCAAGTTTCTATAGGGTAGGCGTGCTAATTTTAAAACTCTAGTGTTGTTTGAGGGTAGCAAAGTGTTTGGTTTGTGTGTAATTTTTACTTGTGTGTGATCGTGGATTGTTTTTAGGATTTGTATAGGCATAATGGTTACTATCCATTTAACTAGGTCCATACCCCATATGAGGATGCAAATCATGTTACTCCATTTTCACACTCCCTTAGGGATGATGTAGTCTTTGATGCTGATTTGGATCCCGCTTGTCAACCATTCAATGATCATCCTCCCCATTTCCACACATCACCTCCTCCCACCACTCCTTGAGATACCTTTATGGATGACCCCGCTCATTTCCCACCTCTTATCACTCATGAAGACCCTAAAGATGTTCGTATAAGTTGGATTAGTGACCATGAGCCCAATGTTATAGCTGACCTAGACTCCGGTGTTGATGTTTGTGTTTCTAGTGCACATACCAATGATTTTACTTCTATTTATACGTTGATTGATGACATCCCATATGTTTATGAAGATTAAATGATGCATTCCACATATAGACATGATAATGACATACATGATGTTTCTTGTTCCAATGCATGCTCTAACAATGATTGTGTTTCTACTCCCTCTCTTGAATGAAAAAGTAATGAGCTTGATTGTAACACCTATGATATCCATTGCACTTCTATTATTCCATTTAAATGTAAAAATAATGATATTACTTATGTTATTCCCTCCATTTCTCCTGCATGCAATTTTTTTAATCTAGATCATGTTGTGAATGATGCACATTATGTTTCTCATTCTCCTCCTACAAGTAAATGTGATGTTATTATTAGTACTTATTCTCTTCCACTTATAGATACTAATGTATGCAACAATGTTGGTAACAAAGAAAAGCATCATGATATTTCATTAATTAAAAATATCCCACGAGTTGATACATTAACTAGTGTCATTGCATTGTCTATTATTGACACCCCTTTAAACACTACTCATGAAAATAAGCATAGGTCATCTTTGGCTAGATCACCACCCAATCATGTTCCTAGGCATGTTAGTGTTCTTATGGCTAATTTTAATGGTAAAGCGCAACCTTTAAATGAACCCATAAGTGCTCATGTTATACCCATTCAAGAGGTGATTTCCCTTATGCATGTCATAGGTGAGATCCAATGCAAGGTTCATACTTTAACTTTAGAAAGTAAGGCCTATGATGATAATGTTATTGTTGGTGATCCTGTTCCACGTCGCATATTTCAAATACCCTTCCCTAGAGATTTTATCATGCCTTCATTCCAATTTTTTGATGTCACTACGGATCCATACCTACATCTTCAACATTATCTAGTGGTCATGTTACGATAATGATATGTTGTTGTTTAAGGTTTTATCTAGGATTCTTATCGGAAATGCTCTCTCATGATTTACTCATCTCCCTAGTGGATCTTTAAGTACTTTTGTAGAAATTGAGGATGTATTCTTAGCTCACTCCAATTATAGTAGAGGACCTAAGGCTACATATGATCACTTTCATTCTTTGCATCAATATTGTTGTCATGCTAAATGTCTAGCATAAAAAAATTAAAATTTTGGTCATGACAACCAAACCCATACTTGAAATTCCCTTTCTTGGTCAATGTAAACCTTTCCTTCGGCCAACATTTCAACTGTGCCATCCTCATTTTGGATAAGAGGAACATGATAAGATTATTTTAAAGTGTGTTTCATGCACAAATAAGTTTACCTAGCTTGGTTCATGAAGCTACTGAGATCTAAGAAATAATAACTCTCTTGGAGGCTTCAAAAGGGTTATTTGTAGTCTTTTTTAATCATTGGTGAACATCCTCCATAAGATTCTATGGAAGATTCAAATCATCCAAGATTTGTGTGGGAGAGATTAAGTTTTTCGAGGCATTTTAGGAAGATTATGTGAAGAAAATTGAGTTCATGAACAAGTTTGGCAAAACTAGGTCTTTTTGAGCAAGGCACTAGGAAATCCATTTTCCAAAAGAGCTAGTCACCTTATTCACAAAGGTTTTAGGAGCATAATGAATTTTTGGGAGCTCATATCCTAGTAATTGGAAAGATGACAAAGCCTAATTCATGGTGCAATGATTAAGGAAGAATTATGGGAGTATAAAAAGGTGAAAACCTGTCCATTAGTGCAACATAAGAGTCCTTATACAAGATGAAACTTCCTTGAAATTAAAAGGAACGATAACCAGATCGTACCAAGCCAAGAACACAGATGCTAATCAAACATCACAATCAATAAGATGAAAGTAATTCACCAGAATAACTTTACATAAACCTTGTAAACAAATGAGCAGCAATATCATATATTATTATGGAACTCAATGAAATACAATGAGAATGGGCCTTGCTTATATAGGCAAGGAATAACAATTTAAGAACCAGTCAAAGTCATAGATCAAGCCATAAATCATGGAAAGAACTAGTCATCAAATAACTAGTCAAGTTCATAGATTTATGAGAGAACTAGACATCAAGGATCTAGTCAATACCATAGATCAAGGAAAGAACTATACCTAACAACTAGATAATATCTCCTAATATCTAAATAAATAAAAAGAAATATCCACACACATAAGTGGGTGAGGATAAATACAATAATGTACCTAGGTGAACATGAGCTAAGGTAAATACATACTCTAATAGAAATGTTTTACACACCATGTGAAGATTTAGGAGCCTAAAAAAATCTCAAATGAGGGTATTTTCAATTACCCACAAGTTTTTTTGGCTCATTTTCATTAAAAAATCTTCTTACCACTCGACTCATCGACACATCGTTGTAGGAAAATTTGAAGGTACAAGTAAAATCTTCTAGATAATTCATTTTGAGGACTTGTAAATAGGATAATTGGATTTATTTTCCTATTTACATGTAAATTCATATATTGTATGGCCAAAATTAAATAAGTTTTGACTCTGGGGCAAAGAAAACATTTTGAGAACCAATATAGCGGTGCAAACCATGGTCTGAAACCTCACTTGGATGGTTGGGTGAAGTTTTGGTGTCCCTTTGCACCATTGGAAAAAATTTTAGGTGTAATTTCACCCCATAAGTGCACATCTCTCATATTGGTTGAAGTTTTCAAATTAAAAACATAAAAAGAAGACAAAAAGTGCATGAAATGACTTAAGTGAGTGTTATAATTTGAGGTGGACCCCACTTTTCCCTCCATGGAACATTTTAAAACCTAACTTATACCTTATTTGCACTTATGAGGTGTAATTTTTAGTGTGTCATTCTCCTATTGGCGGGGAGTTTTGATATGTGCAAGTCAAATCAAGTTAAACACATAGTAAAAACTCCTACATGTGCATGTGCATGTCATCTATTCTCTCCATCCCCGTCCCCATGGCACACTTTTCAACCCTCCTTGTACCCAAGGCACATTTGTTAGGTGCAATTTCACTAGAAAAGGGCTCCTAAGTGCAAAGAGGCTTCCATCCTCCCACCTTCCATTTCTTTGTTCTTTCACTTTCCCATATGCTTCCCCTTGTTCCACTTCCACCATAGAAAATCACTCACCCTTGCTCAAACTTCACAAAAACACAATTAAAAACATAAAATAACTCTTTGGAATCCATTAAAGAGGTTTGGAATCTGGTCCATCATTTCCAAACATTAAAAAACTCCCTTGTGTGCCCTAGTTATCAAAATCTTGTTTTGCTCATAACTTACAAACAACAACTTTGATTGCCACATGATTTTGACTATAGATTCCTCATGAAAATGCCTTTGAGAAGAGTATTTACTTGCCTCCATTGATTGAATCAGCTATTTTTTACATCCACATGAATTTTCCAACCTTAAATAATGTTTTTTCATGTCTACGGAAACTCACCAAGCTAAATTTCTTTAAAAATGGAGCAAAACATCCCGATGCAAAATATAAATTTTCGAGACCAATTTCGTTCTGAGCCAACACCCGGAAGACCAATTTTATTTTTAGTAATCCTCTACTAGTAGACTACTAAAAAATTAATTCTAATAAACAGTTGATTTTCAGTACCTTAGTTCATTCCTCCAAGATCAAAACACTCAAAAATGACAAATTGGTGAAATTGCTAAAGATAGACCCCCATGTATAGATTGCTAAAAATAATAAGTGTTTAGAATGAGATCAAAATGGTCACACATGTTCCTCCCCTACATGTCTCATTGATTCCAGTATTCACAGAGGTCAAGTCTTTAGTTTGCAAGAAAATTCCCGCATATCCGGATGTGGCAAACGTAAGGTTTCTTAGAGTGAGCATGCCATATTTGGAAATATATGTAAATCTCCACCTATCACTATGTGGTGATCATCTCTTAATAAATTTCCTTGTAGGAGTGATAAGGAAAAATTCATGCTTGCAAAGGGTTGACAGTTGATTTGTGACTCAGGTGGAAGGGAAGCCCTCTTGGTTCCCAATTTTGGTCTCAGAGTGCATTTTAGTCCCGAAGGACATTTCACTTCATCTCATATGGGGTATTTGGTCATAAGGTGAATCAAATTACATTCAATCTCTATCTTCTTCCTCCACTTATGTGTTAGAAGGATCTAGTCTTGTATCTCATTGGTTATCAATGTTTTCAAGGTGACATAATCAAGGATCATGGTTGTGCGGGCTATTGTGTCATTTTGCACAACAGGTACACCAAGTTCATTCCATGTGAATGATTGATCAAGAAGGCATGACATTGTTTCAGGGATCTGAAGGTTTTTCCAAATGAGGGAAGACATCCTTCATTATTTTCAATGGTCTATTGATAAAGTGTTTCTCATCTCTCTTCTTGGAGCACCTGATGGGATATAATGGTGGATCATTCAAAAGGAGGTTTCTCACAGTGCAGAAGGGGTCATAGTTCTTCATCTAGAAACCATCACTGGAGCATCACTACAGAGGTCATCAGGATCAAAAGTGGATCTTCTTCATGATCATAGATTCTCCATCATTCTTCATTCGAGCTTGGAGCTTCTCCTCTCTCTCTTATTTTATCTATTCTCCTCTCTTTCTCTCTCTCGGATTATATTTATTCATTGAGTAGAAAGTTCTGTAAAAAGTGTCTTAAGTCACTAAAATTTTCTATTTCTTTGTTGAGGATTACACTTGAAAATTCACATAGGAATGCAAAGAGCCAATATCTTTGGCTATATATTATAATGTTATCTCCATTCCTAAGGTTTATATTTTCTTGGTTGATAGCTCTCATTGTATTACTACAAGCAAGAAACTACAATTATTTTATTGCATCTTCTTATATTTTCCTCTTCATCTCAACTACTACTCCAATAGAGATTTGTAATCTTGCACAATGAGGTAAAGAATGAATCTTTTGATGAATGTAATGCAGTTAAACTATGTGTTGATTGTGTTGTTTGTCTTGCTTTGCATATTGGTGTCTTCTCATTATTAACTTGGAAGTATTTTGGATTTATTTCAATGAACTCAACTTGTTATTTGTTGAATAAAATTCCCTTCTCACTTCTCCCCTCTCTCCATACACACACATTTCCTCCTCCTCCTTTATGTACACGAGTTTAGTGGAGTATTTCTGTGTAATCCCCGATCGAAAGGCCACCCACGATGGTTAGAGTAGTGTACATATTTCCTTGTTTTCAATAAATGGATTTGTTTCATTCCTAAATAGAGGGACCTTGTCCCAAAGCATCGGTAAAATCCTCTAATTTTCCCTCATGAAAAATTATTTCGCCAAAAAATTTGAACATGAATATATTTCTAATCATATTTTACACTTTAAGACCAACACACATATGCTTATCTATCAACCTAGTGATTTAGAAATGCAATTCATATTTTGTAGGGGACTTGTATTTTCCCTCAAAGTATAGTTACATTATGATACTTATGATTTGTTTTTTGACCTTTGTGCACGTGCCTTTGATTTAGAAGAAGATGTTATGCTAGAAAATAAGCCCAACTTGAGATGTGGATGTTACAACCTTTTCTATTGCACATGATCATAATACTCACAATAATAATTAGGTTAAGGTTTTATGTCAAGGCAATACTTCTTCATGACCTAATCCTTAGGAATGAGTATGACAACCATCTCCTCTTAAGAGGAATCCCATATATTTTGATAAGTCTTGTGATAGGCCCCATGAAATTTCACTTACATTACTTAACAAAAGGATGATTTAATTACCTTGAAATGATCATCTCTCTCCTCATAGGATTGAATGTGAGAAGGGTCATACATTTTTCAACTTCCATTGTATTAATGAACATTTTGATAATGATTGTTATGAATTAGATCATAAAAGTAAGTTCTTAGAGGATAAATGTATCATCTCTTATGTGAGACCACATGTAGATAGATTTACTTCACCTCCTCCATGAAATAGACCTGCAGACAATGTTACACTTGATGAACATGCTTCCACATCTAATAATGTTTATCACACTGATACTCTTCCTACATAGGAGAAATATAGAACCATATATAAGTGGATTAGAAAGGAATGAGGGTTTGTTCTAAAAGTTACACCCATGAATTCGAAGGATCCTTCAGTTCTACCCGTCTTTTGTCCCGTCAAGTTTAATCTTCACTACTCAGCATAATAATTAAAAATTTGAGGCATGACACTCAACCATCTTTAGCAACTACTTTACCTCCTCATAGGGTTTTCTTGGGATAGCTCTCATGTTATCCCCCCTTGTTTCATGATGACACACTATGTTTATAGGTTTAACTTGACTATTGAGGGGGCAGTTCTACAGTTGAACCTAACATTACACACACAGAGGAAGGAAATCTTGCTTCCCATATTTTTGTTGCATCATTTATATATATTCCCCTCCATGGGGGAATTTTTACATCATCCTTCCTTCTCTTTGGAGAATAGCTTTTCATAAATTCCCTCATGGAGGGCCTAAAAAAAATAAGCATTCGCCTATTTGAAAACTTACAAAATCATGACTTGTTTTCATAACATGCACTGTTTGCACCTTATATTATACATGTTGTTTATGAATTTTGTTTGATAGATAACATTTATTTTGTACACACATGCATTCACATGGTATATTAAGTATGATACATGACATACACAAAGAGATACATGATGATAGGTGTTAGCCTACCCTTTACCTAGATTACTAACTTTTGAGGGCATCATCCTTTCACATACTACATCCAAGTGTTATATTTCCATTATAGTTCCTTTATTTCCTCATTACACTTGATTACATATATATCTTACATATTTACCATCTTTCAAACTACCAAGACTAACACACGTGTCTTGTGTAACACTTACAACTATTGTTATCTCTTTTATATATCATATATCATATGATACACATCACATCTTGTTATGATTTTTTTTCATCCATGATTGCTAATTGTGTGTGTATGTTTGCTTCCTACTTTTATTGTGTCCTAAGGGCCTCGATTGTCTTGCGACACCATGGGTGTCCCATGTTTGTTGTGTAATTCCTCGTGTATCTCTTGTTTACAGGCCTACGAGATTTGATTATCTTGCGACATCGTGGGTGTCCCATGTTTGCAGACATTTTTACCTTTTTGTGTGACATTGCTTGAAATGTTTTGCACTCATTTCTCCATTGTAGACACTTTTTTTCTACTAACACATCATATTATCTTCTTGTTACTAATGTTTTATTGCATTAACATTATTCTTGTTATTATTTTGTGTCATAGTTTCTACTATGTAAATCCCCTTTTGTAGGTGTAATTTATTCTTGGTGGCCATCACATCAATCATTTCAGAGGGTATATATAGATTCTTAGACACTTAGCTATCGGTTTCTATATTTTATTTTGAGCCACGTGCTCAACTTCTTCATCGAACACACCTCAAAAGAGGGGGAAAACATTTGGGATTTCATTCTACATTTCCAACATACACATGTATCCTTCTAGGCATAAGCATATGTAGGAGTGTGTAAAAATGTCTCATAATCAGACTCAGGCACAAAATTTTATCAAAATCTACAGATGGTCAAAAAAGTACAACCTGGTTAGGACCATATGGACAATTATGATCCTACCATATGGTTTTTCCCAGGGGAAATTTCTCTAGATTTTTCAACAGTTTCAAATTTATCATCACTATTACAACATTCTTATGTAGTTTCATATTCATATTGACTCTGTTTGGCATAGTTTCAGGGGGCATGAAGTGTTTCATTCTCTCCTTCTCCATGATATGTAGTTTCACTTCCGGTCTTGGACACATTGGGGACATGAATATCCTTTCTCCACTCATATTTTGGCATGTAATTAGTTCTATTCAACTTCTACTCAATAATATGACACATGGGAAGAGTATGTGGGAACTTATTTATCTTTTCTACTATGTGTCTCAAGTTAAAAAATTTGGATTATATTTGTTTGTAGCGGTATGGTCTGTAGGGTTATGGGAGACACGAGGCAACTAAGTTCTTTTTGGAAAGGCTTTCCTATCCTCTTTACAATTACGGGAAAGATATTAGAGTTGTTAAATTAATTTGATACACGATCATCCTCCTTATCGGGGGTGCTTCAGATCCTCTTTTTGGATCTTATTTTCAACATTCGTGTGTTGGGTTGGTACACCTAACACATCGACCTGTCCTCGGCACAATTGGGGACTAATAACAAAGTTTAGAATCTCCAAATCACAAGAACAAGAACACATTCTCTCCACAAGACAAACACGTGTATTCCTCCCATATTTTGCATCTCTTTTGACATTTATTGTTGCACATTTCTCTACAATACTTTTATTTTATATTTTGAGTTAAATTTTAGTTTCTTATCTTGGGCATTGACTACACTTTATGTTGCAAGTTTCATTTTTGGAGCGTGCCAACTCCAACACAATGAGACATTGCAAAACAAAATTATGGTGATCAAAGAAAAAGTGTGTCTACACACTCAGGTATCTTTTCCTTTAAGCATGCAATTCTCATTTCATACTTAAAAGGGGAAAAATGTAGACACTGAAATTTGGAAATCTATCCTTTAACAGTGCTAGTCTTGACATTGCACAATTACATGCACAAATACCCCCTTCCCACTCTTTCTTATCACACCCTAGTAGCTCTTTGGTCACTTGTTTATCTTTGCATGACTTTTTTTTTTCATTTTTTGAGGTTTAATTACACAAAACATGCCTAGAAACATCTATCTCTAGCTCTATGAAGTCAAAGTTAACTTTTTCCTCCTAGGTCAAAAATGTCAGCTTTGGTTGGTTTGTAAAAATCTACAAATCGACCCTAGTGTATTGTTTTGGACTGAAACGTTGTTCACTAAAAATTTTAATTGCATCATCTTCATATGGACTAATGTTTCCTCTTAGTAATCCTTTCATGACATAATAACAATACGAAGCCTATATAAGCAAGTCAATCATACCTCATTTAGGGTCCTGGCACTTTCAAGAGCTCCTCATGTAAAACAAATCACAAAAGGTACTGCAAGCTCCCAAAAAAATGAAATAACTCATGCACATCGATTAGGGGAGTACTCTCTATAGGTTTGAAGTCACCTACTAGGTCCAAGAGTATCCATCTTCTCTCCACAAGCAAGCAAAGTGACCATTACCAAGTCTTTGAACAAGTGTGAAACTCAAGAAAGGTTTTGTCAAAGTTTGATTGGAATATGGTGGATATCACATGCTAGAAGAGCGATTATGGTTTTAGCCCTTTTCAGAGTAGTGATAACATCAGTGGTGCACATGAATGCCGACACCTAGCTTTGTTTTGTAGGAACTATATCTTGCACTATGAGGGTTTGAGGGTTTGATCAGTGTTACAATGCCATTCTAAAGGAGAGTGAAGAAAATCGACACACAATGACAATCATTTCTAGGTAGGTGGGGCACACAGAAAGTTGTTGACCCAAAATCCAAGTAAGTCTAAGACCATACAGAAGGGTCATGACCAAACATATGGTTTTGACCTAGTTGTATGGTTTTGACCTGACATAGTTTCAAGTGTCAGGTTCAACAATAAAGCACTCTCAATCTAAGATCAATTTTTTCATGTACTTAGATCACTCAAAACCTCCCAGATCTATACATAACCAACTAATTACAATCCCTCCTTTTTATTTTGATAGTTCCTAGATCGATAGTCACTTTGTAAAGCGTTATTCTAATTTAAGAAATTAATATTGTAAGTTAATTAAATCAGAGTATCCTCCTATTCCATTTTTTCTTCCTTTTAATGTATGTTAATTAGAAACACAATTAAATATTAAAAGGGAATGGAATAGGAAATTCACAAAAAGTGAAATCACTTATGTACTTTTGCAACTATTTGTTTAATAGTTAAAGCATGAAGAACGACACATTAATGCACCTTCTTTGTCATAAATGAACTAACAACCTTAAACAATGGCCAAACATGTAGGAAAATTGTCCTCCATAGGTCAAATACATAACTATCAAGGCATAAGCTTGGGGCCATAACCACGAAACAAAATCTCTAAAAATTCATTTCTTTTTCTTACAACTCTTTCCTTTGGCTAAAATATCCTACAAAATTTTTTCAATTATTGTTTTTACCTTAAATCACCTTTCCCCTATTTCTAGTATCTGTTCACCTTGGAAAAATAAGACTCTATCACCTACATTCTTATCCCTTTTACCATTACCACTATTTTCTGTCGAGACTTTGCAAATTTCATGGTGACCGCCACATTAAACCCATTCAACATCTCAAAGAAAGTAAACCACCTTGATATGTGAAATATTTCAAATGGGTCGTCCCTCAAAGCATTATGCATTATTGGCCCACTTATCTTCTTCCCATTTTATTATAGGATACATAATGCTCTCTGCATCTGTAAAAATAATATCAATTTAAAAGCTACAACTCAACCTATTTCATAGCCTAATGTTTGAATTGAAATTACACTATCATTAGAATAGTCTTCATGAAATACCTTTGTATCATGCAAAATATTTTATATAATTATCTCACCATTCCCCATCCTTTCCAAGAACATTTGTCATTAAGATGCTTAATAATAACAATTGATTTAAACTTCTCATGTGCTCCAAAAAATAAACTTATCTTGAGCACAATTCCCAAAAAATAATAAAGCAATAATTATTCCAGGGGAGATGGAATGGGGGTTATACACCCCTATATCATAGGATTTTCCACTTCAATACATGTTAATCTATTTCTTTTCCAAACCCATTTTGTTCAAAATGACCTCCCCATCCTCATACTCAATTGGTTGAACAAGCTCTTTCCCATTTATATTTAAAATTGTGACTTTAGGGAACTGTCCCTTTTCTTTCAATTTAATCTACATTCACACAAAACTAGCATCAATACCTAGGGATCTTAGATCAAGTTGACAAAAACCTACCAAAGCATCACTAATCATTTGAAGTACCTCCTTCTGCCAACACTCCATGTGTAATGAGTATAGTCTGATCTAGCAAACTTCCATTATACTAGCTACTTCAAACTTCATGAAATTTGATTTTTAAGGTTGAACATGGATCTTTTTCCACTCTTAGGATTAATTTTGAAAAAGTATCTAATCTGTATCCTATGAGCATTGAAATTTTACCACAAACCATCCTTTAACTACATATTTGAGGTTAGATATGTGAAACCCTTAACAATTTCTTTGAAGAAAAGATTCAAGATACCTTCCTTTCCAGACATTACTGGGAGTTTGCGTAATATCGCCAAAGACTCTAGGTTCTTACATCCCTCTCTGACCAAATATTGAGGAATCACTAGCCTTTTGACATGTCATGAAGGGAAATTTGTCAAATCATTTCCCTTAGAGGTAAATGCCAAATGCCTTCAAAGCCCAACCATATGTAAAATAATATTTTATCTCCAGGACTTCCCACAAAGATCCATACATGTCTTTTGTTTTCTTCATATTTTCTTCAAAACAAGCTTTGATAATGTTGGAATCAATCGTACATTACATCTTATTCTCAAAATATCCGAAAAGAATAGATATATCCCTAGTATTGCCCTTTAATCCATAAGAAAAATGCTTTCCCATATCATGTTCAATAACCAATTCTTTAATCAAATCTCTTGGATTACCCTTTGTATTATTATAACCAATCTAGATCAAAAGCTATTAAGTAAAGCCCTCAAACTCCCAACTTGGATACCATAGGTCCAAAACTCTTTGATATTATTATCTCTATCCTTTCTAGAAATTTCCTTCCCTTAATCCACAACCTGCTCATCTTTTTCATCAACATCTGCCATAGCTCAAATTTTTCCCTTCGTCTTTTTTATCGTAGAATCTTATAATAAGTTTTGGACTAAATTCAAAGCATACATGTCCTTTGTTTAACACAGATATTGAGGACAATTGACATCCATAACTAAAATGAGATCATCTATGATCAAAAATAACAAAATAAGACACATACTTGATGTTTTATCATATTAAGGGCTAGATATAGACCCCGATCTAACCAAAGCGAACAAATTGTACTTTGTGGCTTCTTATATACTCAAATTTGGACACAACAAGGAGCATAATGCTTGTCTAGTATGTTTTCTTTGGCTTATATGCGAAGGATCTTGGTTGAAAACAATGATGAAAGTTGTCATGGAATGGCTACGAATTCCAATTATATCAAAGCAAATAAATTTCTTTAAGGGTAATGACTATCCCTATAGAGGTCGTCTTGAGCTGAAAATAACTAAAATCAAATCAAATCAAATCACTATATGGATTTATTTGTTGAAGGAGATCCAATAGTGATGATGTGTCACAAAGTGTGGCTAGAAATGGTTATTCAAATCATAGTTACCAAAAACTTTGGGATGTAGGGACGAGTTTATGGGATGATTTTTTTCTTCTAGAATTTGGAGACGATAGTGGGATGCATGTTAAAATAATATACAAAATTATAAATGTTAAAAATATACAAATATGTTAATAAAAACTTATAAATAAAAATATGTGATTGTGCATTATCCGCATTTACGTTTTAATTTTTCAGATTCATATATAACTTTTGATTCTTATTATGAATAAGCAATACAATAATATCGGGTTATGAATAAACATTTTAATCTATGACTTATTTTATCATCTGCACAACATTTTTCATCGTATAAAATTATGCATATAGGATTTGTTAATTGATTGAAGCTTCTAAAGTGAGTTGTGGTTAGATTTTCACATACAAACTTGTTTTTAAATACAAATGAGCAGGTTCCAAAAACAATCTTACATTGCAAGAGTACAGTAGGTCCTTAAATTTATTTCATTTTCAAGTTTATTCGAGCCTAACACAATGGTGCAGCTAGGTTGAGACCATCCATTACTAGACATTAGAAAATTTACAGAGAATATGATTGAGTTATTTGGTGCAGCTAGATTAAGACCATCTATTACTAGATGTCAAAAATTTTACAGAGAAGATGATTGAGTTAATTAATACAAAACCCTTCAACAAGAAATACTATGTGACAAATTCAAGATACACATCTTTAGATAGATGTATATTGATGTATTTCAAATAGTTATATTGAAGAACTAATATTTAACTATTTAAACTCTAAAATAGATATATAATTTTTTGGGGGTCAAGAAATTGAAGGGAGGGTTGGTGTGGGGGCACGCAATATCCCCTAAAGAAGGGATGTTTCAGGGACATTCCAGATGCCTATCTTTTGGGAGATATGCATCCATGCATAAAACTGACTCAAATCCATTTCTATGTAATTTTTCCATAATTATGTTATTATTAATCATGACATGGATTGCAAAGGCTTGAAGTCTCTATTATCAAATTGTTATGAAAAATAGGTGCAACATAAATATATAATTGAATGAAAATTACCCACCACTTAATATTATATTTAGTTTTAGATGATAGTGAGATTCTCAAGGTATGAATTTTGTTTGTTGGTATGGCCCCAATTAAGTGTTAATAGACACAACATGTTAGTGTTCGTAACTATTTTCCATATTGCAGATGAAACAATAATTTTTTTGGCCAGAGTATTACTCGTACATTTTCATAAGGTTATGACAAACTATGTATAATGATTGGAAATCACTTTGTAAAGCTAGTTTAAAATTAGGTTAGTTATATATATTTCCTTATTTTTGCTTGTTATTATACAGAAAATTGCACTTGAAATTAGAAATTTGTGCTTTCAACAAAATTACATGCAAGACAAATTATCTCAATCCCATCATCTTTTAATGAAAAAGTATTTTCTATAATTTCAAAAGAGCATAGAACAAGCAATTAGATTTAAGATTTCAAATAATTTCTATTAATATTCCAATAGAATATTACAAATCTTGATTTAACTTATATTTATATTACAGTGTATATTTTTAAAATACCATTAGAAAAAACCCAGTAAAAATCATTATTGTTTTGTATTTTGATGGAATATTAAAGAAATCTAAACCATACTTAGTAAAACAAAAGTAATAATATCATATGATACTACTTATATTTATTTATAGTGCGCATGTTTTTACTTAAATATAGACTATTAGAAAGGATCTACTCTACATCGTTATTATTTTGTATTTTGGAAGGAATATGAACAAAAGTGAAATCATATTTAGAAAAATGAAAGAAATAATATGGTATGAGACTTCAAATATGATTTAAATTAGTGATGACTTCTCAAGTGTATCACACCATGAAATTCATTTTTATATAATATTTTTATGGAATGAAACCATCTATTAGTGACCTACTAAATATCATTATTCCCTTCACAATATATTATTTCTTCTACATTGCTTTTCCAATTTGAACAAGAGTCAATTGAACTACATGAGAGCGACTCAAAAGGGAAAACATAAATCCACAAAGCAAAAAAGAAGAGAGTAATAGATGGGTCATTTGGAAAAAAAAATTACAATGACTTTGTAGGAAAATAAATGGATTGAAAAGTGGATGAATAAACTTAGTAAAAATATAAGGTGAAACAACACCACAAAATCGTCGATGGGGTTTGGGTGCAGTGGTTAAGATAGATGGTTGCATCCGGCTCCACCTAGGTTCAAATCCCACTTAGGCACGATCCCCGTTCGGGGTCGTAATGTCTAAGGTGGTGTGGCTAATAGGCTAATTTAATAGAGGCAGATTTTGGTTCAAGATTGCTTGCGCTAAAAGTGTGTTCAAGTAATGTTGGATCTAGTTTGCTAATTATTGAGCTTAAATGCTATATATTGGTTGAATGTACTCCAGTTCATAGCTCTGGTCAAAAGCGTTTGTCTATCTAAAAAAACACCACAAAATCTTATGTATAGGAAAGGAATGGGAAGAAGGGAAAAAATAAAAAAAATAAAAACATGTTCAATAAAATATGAAAAGTTCTTTGGCAACAAATAAAAAAGGACAAGGGCTCTTATGAAGTTTGTAAGTAAAACAAAGGAACCATTTTCCCTCATATTTATGACAATATGTAAGAAATTATTTTAGGAGAAGAAAAATAGAATCTAAAATGCCATTGATCACTTGAAGGTGTATAAAGAAAGACTCAACATGACACACCTTATTACAAGAGGAAATTATAGCTCTTCTCCTCAAAGATGAAGATGTAGGGAGGTCTCAACGATCACTTTATATATTGGAAGCAAAATGCTTAAGGTTATAGATTTCTTTCGTGTAGATATTTGGAAAATGCACGGGAAAAGATTGATATTAGGGTTCCTTGTGCATTAGTTGAAGATGTGCATTACTTTCATTTTCATATTCGTCTTCTACCTTGTAGGGGACAAACTTGTAATTTTTTTCAATCCATATTTATTTTAGACATGCTTTCAAAATTATTAGAGTTATCAAGCTCCATTGTAAATATTTTTGCAAGGATGTGGGACTGAAACAACATATCATGTTTTTTTACCTCACTACAAAGAACACACCCTTGTAATTCCTTGCAAGAACATGGTATTGTTTACACCCTAATTTAATAAAAGTTATGGAAGTGCACAACAATAAAGAGGATGTAAAGGTTTGCAACAAGATATTATTATGATCTAATTAATTTAAAATCAACTGCTCATAAATGTTGGTATCCGTTTTGGTTGATAACACCCAAATTCTTTATTGTCAGCCTCCAAGAAACTTACTCAACATTATCAATTTTCTCCCTTTCCAAGTGTCAAATTTTGGGTAGTGTCGACTGAGTTTCGGGTGGTTTCAGGGATCTTGATTGCAGACGTTCGAAAGGTTTAAAAGTTTACTTCATGTTAGTATGGTTCAAAGAATGAAATAGGCCCTATAAGGCACAACCTTTTAAGCATTAAGCTATATTGGTCCAAATGAAGAAGCAAAATTATATGGAAGGTTTCAGGAGCTCCGGGTGGATCTGGAAACCCCACAAGCAGTTAAATAAAATATCTTGGAGTTACCCACATGACCCCAACTTTGTTTTTGATCTTGGTCTTTTTAATTTTTCTTGGTAGCCAAAAACCATCCACAACCTTCTCATGGTCATCTTGGTAATTTTTGGGTTTTTCACTAAAAATCAAAATGAAAGAACTTTCAACTCTTGGGAATTGTTGAAATGGAGTTTTTGAGTGTTTTAAAATCAAAATAATATATTATACCACCTCAGAAGTCCCACTTTTGGTTCAGGAAAGATAAATTCACTATTCAGGCTCATGCGAAGGACTAAAAATGTGCTTTTGGAACTTCTAGTTCTTGGAATCAACTCAAAATGTGCTTTTGCACCTTGTTTTTTTCTAGTTTGATGTTGGATGTTCGTTTTGGTGCTTAAGTCATGCCAAAAATGAACTTTTGTAACCCATGTAGCCTCTCATGTTCTATTTTTATGTTGACTTTACACTTGTGTACTTACTAGTTCCTTACGAGCTTCAAAAGTGTGCTTTGGCTCCTAAGTGAGGGCAAAAGTGCATTCTTAGAACATTTTAGTTCCTATAACCTCCCTCATGTGCACTTTGTAACTTAATTTGTTCCTCCTCCATGCCAAAAGTGAGATTTTGCACTCCAACTTCCTCCTCCCACTCAAAAGTGCACTTTGAACTTCAAGTCACAGCTTGCCACTTGTCTTCCGTCCAAAACAAGGAGTTTTAAATCGGTTCGGTGACTTCACGGTCGCCAAAGAAGCCCCGAGAGGCATCAAACATTTCGGATGAGATCCATGGAGCAATTTTTGGATAGCGAGCACTAGCTCTCGGTGCGACCTCATGAGAAGCAGTCAAGGAGGAGATAAGAGATAATGAAATGCACGTGGTGGTTACTATGGCAGTTCCTTCCGAACTTGGAAAACATCCGAAAGCACCCACTACGGGACTACCGGGCAAGGGCGATGAAATCCTTGATCAACATCCCAACATCATTTTAGAAAAAAAGGAAATTCATTTTTCGCTCCATGAATCCATGAAAGCTAGCTCCATGACCTAGCTTGCAAAAACAATTTTTTGCTCACTACCAAAGATTCCATGGTCAAAATCCCTTGAAAATTTGCACAACTCATCTGCTACAAAATTCCTTTAAGCTGATCTATCACTCATGGTCTGTAATTACATGATTTATTATTTAATATCCATGGTAATATTGCTACTAGAAATGTCTTGTTTGCCCTAGTTTTGCTCAAAGTTCATTTGTTCTTTCCCGGTGATCCCTAGGGCCAAAACACTTAAACATTTGCCTAGACACTCCTCTCACAGAGGAATTCAATTTTATGTCTTCCTTATTTTATATTGTTCCTATATTTACTTTTTCCACCTATGGAGGGTTTTAAGGTGTTTTCCTCTAAAAACTAATTGTTTTGTCACTTCCTTGGTATCATTCTTCTTCTAAGACACCTTCTTATCACTTTTATCCTCTCCATTTTCATCATGAATTTAAAATTCTACGGATATGAACCTATCTCCATTTTTATCACGGACTTGCCTAATATCGAAGATAACAATGTAGACTTCATTAATTTCAGTGACCTATGAATAAGTATGACATATGGTAACAAGACTAGACACCAAATATAATCTTCGATAGCGGATTGTATTGAGATGCATGATTCCCTCTATACATTTAGTGTACGGACCTTGTCTTAGCATGCTCAAACCACTATGACCCTATTAGCTAAGAAATCAAAGAAACCAATAGCACACTACTAGCCCTGTTGGATCCAGTCATATTGGCATCATTTTTAGAATATAGAGAAGGAAGAGCTCCTTTTTTTAAACTAAGGTGGATGCCTTAGCTAAATGAATAATCAAGATTATAGGATCCAAAACATGTTATCTTGCTCTTGGTTGAAGGTACAAGTGAAAGGACCATCTAAGCTTCCTAAAACCCAAGTAGGAGTAAAATTTTCTGAGGACCTCTCAGATATGATTGTTCTCTTGAGTCAAGTCATGGGAGAATATGACATAAAGGAATTAAAGCCATGGATGGCTCAGTTCATGTATGCCATTTTTGAAGGATCACAACAGATTGATTGGTTCCTGATTATTAGCGACAACCTACATAATGCCTTTTTGGGTGTGGCCTCTATAAGTGAGTTCTACATGGCTTTGTATCTCATGTACTCTATTACTGTTATCAAAATTTGGATGGGATTGTCCACCAAAGGAGAGATGGGTGAAAATGGGAGAGTGTATGATTGTTACCCTTAAATAATTCATGAGGGAAGTTTGCAACATTTTAAACGGGTCAACAATGCTCTCACTTTGTTTATAGTTAAATCATTGGAGGGAAACACTACATAGAGGATATCCAAGGATGTTGCAAGTCTTGTCAGTATGTAGGAGAGTTATTTCATCCAGTTCCAGACATTCACATATATATGGGTTGGTGGATTTGATTGATAGCCATACAAGCTTCGTAGGTATGTTAGTGATAAGTTAGTTCTAGTCGAGCTTTGTAGGTAATTCGATATTGTCCGTGCTAGTTTGAAAGAGAGAAAAAACAAAGGTGTAAACTTTCCTATCAAGATCAACATTTATTATTGTAAGAATTCCTTGGATGCTTTGAATATTGAGTCTACCATGCTCCCTAAAAAATTTGCATTCTAATTCCCAAAGAGCTAACTCTAAGAGTATTTTTTTTCAAGAATAACATTTGAATTACTTGCATTAACACTCATCAACTTGAAATTGAAGACTTTTTGGGATGAATGCTTTGATGATCTCGAGGTTCGCCAATGAGATTATATGAGAATGACTATTGAGAAAATTAACGAATTTAGATAACCACAGGATTGATAGTTGATGGAAGTGACTTGATTAATCCATAATTCATGAACTATTTGTAAAATCTGAATCTGAATCCTATCGATTGGTTTGTTAGGGAGGAATGTGACATCATGGACCGCACATCTATAGTACTGAAAAGATCTAAGACGTGGTTCCTTAACAAAATATTAGAAGTCGCTTCCAGAAGTAAAAACATTAACTCGAAAGATGGTGAGGGGCCTTCCCACACCAAAGTCTATATTAAGGGTTCAAAAGCATATGCTGCAACATCAAGTTCTCCTCAAGAGCTCATTACACCTGAGAAGTCCCACATTTTCTTGATCTCCAAATTGCATGTAAGAAGGAACTCTGCTACTTCCCCTGAGCCAGGAGAAATTGTTACATGTCCGAAGAATGACATCCTTGTTGTTCCTAAGGAATATATCCATCAATAATATTTCTTGTTTCCTGTGAATTTTCCTCGTGGGAATCCCCCTCTTTCTGACTCGCCATCGCTAGTCATTCATCTCTCTTCACATATTCATCCTTCCTATCATCCTTCTCCTATACCACTACCCCATCATTGTTTCCTGTGAATTTTTCTTGGACCTCATCGTTGATAGAAGAAAATTAGGGGACAATTGTAAAATCCGTCAATCCAAATTTTGATGTAGTAGTGGAGCTCCTAAAATAGAACAAGATGGTAAAGAAATCAAAGACTACTTTAGGGTTGGTAACCGATGCTTCTAGAGATTTGTAGAAGTGGTACAACCTTGTGTAGAAAGGCCTAAGGAAGAAATGACTCTTACTAATTATGATCTAAGCAGAATCCTTGTTTTAGAATCTACTCATCAAAGTGATGTGGACAACTTGAGAGAATCGGTTACAAAGATGATCATCTCTCTTCACATAGTCATCCTTCCTATCATCCTTCTCCTATACCACTACCCCATCGTTGTTTCCTGTGAATTTTTCTTGGACCTCATCGTTGATAGAAGAAAATTAGGGGACAATTGTAAAATCCGTCAATCCAAATTTTGATGTAGTAGTGGAGCTCCTAAAATAGAACAAGATGGTAAAGAAATCAAAGACTACTTTAGGGTTGGTAACCGATGCTTCTAGAGATTTGTAGAAGTGGCACAACCTTGTGTTGAAAGGCCTGAGGAAGAAATGACTCTTACTAATTATGATCTAAGCAGAATCCTTGTTGTAGAATCTACTCATCAAAGTGATGTGGACAACTTGAGAGAATCGGTTACAAAGATGATCATCTCTCTTCACATATTCATCCTTCCTATCATCCTTCTCCTATACCACTACCCCATCGTTGTTTCCTGTGAATTTTTCTTGGACCTCATCGTTGATAGAAGAAAATTAGGGGACAATTGTAAAATCCGTCAATCCAAATTTTGATGTAGTAGTGGAGCTCCTAAAATAGAACAAGATGGTAAAGAAATCAAAGACTACTTTAGGGTTGGTAACCGATGCTTCTAGAGATTTGTAGAAGTGGCACAACCTTGTGTTGAAAGGCCTGAGGAAGAAATGACTCTTACTAATTATGATCTAAGCAGAATCCTTGTTGTAGAATCTACTCATCAAAGTGATGTGGACAACTTGAGAGAATCGGTTACAAAGATGATCATCTCTCTTCACATATTCATCCTTCCTATCATCCTTCTCCTATACCACTACCCCATCGTTGTTTCCTGTGAATTTTTCTTGGACCTCATCGTTGATAGAAGAAAATTAGGGGACAATTGTAAAATCCGTCAATCCAAATTTTGATGTAGTAGTGGAGCTCCTAAAATAGAACAAGATGGTAAAGAAATCAAAGACTACTTTAGGGTTGGTAACCGATGCTTCTAGAGATTTGTAGAAGTGGCACAACCTTGTGTTGAAAGGCTTGAGGAAGAAATGACTCTTACTAATTATGATCTAAGCAGAATCCTTGTTGTAGAATCTACTCATCAAAGTGATGTGGACAACTTGAGAGAATCGGTTACAAAGATGATCATCTCTCTTCACATATTCATCCTTCCTATCATCCATCTCCTATACCACTACCCCATCGTTGTTTCCTATGAATTTTTTCTTGGACCTCATCGTTGATAGAAGAAAATTAGGGGACAATTGTAAAATCCGTCAATCCAAATTTTGATGTAGTAGTGGAGCTCCTTAGAACAAGATGGTAAAGAAATCAAAGACTACTTTAGGGTCAGTAACCGATGCTTCTAGAGATTTGTAGAAGTGGCACAACCTTGTGTTGAAAGGCCTGAGGAAGAAATGACTCTTACTAATTATGATCAAGCAGAATCCTTGTTGTAGAATCTACTCATCAAAGTGATGTGGACAACTTGAGAGAATCGGTTACAAAGATGATCAAAAGGGCGGAGAAAGGAAAACAAACTCAGGAACAACTTGAAGAGCATCTTAATTTTATTTCTTCTTATATCTAGACATTTTTGAACCCGAATGCTTCTACTTCTTCTCCAGCCCAAGACATCTCATCCATTAGTAGCATTGATCAAAACACCGTGGAAGAAATTCGAGGATCCAACAAGTAGGGAAGGGTTACAAAATCATGGGTTGAGAGGGTTTTGATAAGTAAATGCAAATTCATACATGAAATCATCAAAGTGCATGAGTATATTAAGACAATGAAACTAAATATCAAAGGCATTATATGGAGGTAGATGATGCTGAAATTCCTCATTGGGGTGACTTGATTCCCAATGTTCACTCTTTGAAAAACTTAATGACAATCCAAAAATAGGAGCAACTGAAGAACTCAACGTGAAGTTTGTGAGGAATATCAAGGATCAACAATTTCATCCTCAAAATGTTTGTGTGGATTCAATGAATAAGATGCCTAGGATTTATAACATTGTTTTTGAAGTAACCAAGGATCTTCTGAACTTGTTCAGACAAGGAAAGAAAATCTTGGAAGCAAATGATTCATGGGTTGATGCTTTGGAAAACACTATGATTCCACATGAAGTTGAAGTCAAGGATGTGGTCACATGCTTTCAATTGGATATGTAAAATGTCAAGGTTCTTCATGTGCAACATATCCAGGGGTCTACATCTTCTAGATCTCCATCCGTATGATAGTCTCTTTTTCCATCCTCTTCTTGATTCTTCACCAACTCCTTCTCTCTCATGTAGAATTCACTTATTTTGTAAAAGTGAATCGGTTCACATAAGTGATTTCTATTTCTTCATTGGGGTGCACTTTTTATGTTTTCATCTTATTCATTGAAGCGCCTTTATATTCCTCCATTGTAAAAGTGATTTTCTTAAAATAAGGAAATTTAACTTATTTTAAATCCATAATAGTAAAATTCACATAGGAATGCGAAGAGTCACACAAAGAGAGTATATATCGGAAAGGCCTCTCCATTCCAAAGGATCGAATTTTGCTCTCTCTAACATGTTGTATTCTTCTATTTCTTGCATAAATATTTTCCTCCTCACTCTCTCTTTATACTGAACCTAGCATATGGATTTTTTTTTAAGGAAACAAGGACTTTGTGCCTACTGAAATGGAATGAGAATCCTTGATTGAACTTTGTGTTAATCCATGTTATCATTTCATGATCCTTATATGGTTACATGTGTTTGCATGTTTCTTCTCATTAAGTTGGAATATTTTTCTACGTTATTGTTTAATGGATTCTTTGTTCCAAGATGAATGCTAATGAAACCCCCAAAGTTGATTTTATGATTTTTAAATGCCTTCTCCAAGGGTGGCACCACCTTTAGGGTTTTGTGCATGTTAAATAGTAATTAAATAATAATTTTTTGACATATCCAAAGTTGGTACCCCATATTAAAAATATGAGCTTTAATCTCATGCATTCACTTCTGCTTTTAGCCCCAATAAATAATAATTTAATTTTAAGTGCCATTTTCCAATTAAAACATAAAGTAACTTGGACCACTTAAAAATAATAATAATTATTTATTTTCCGTACTAATTCGTATTAGCCTACAGAAAATAAAAATAGGCTTCAAGTACCTAGAATCATTTATTTTTGGAAAGGGGAAATTACAAGGGCACACTTGATAATGTTAATAATGAGGTAGCAAAAGCCATACAATCAATGCGGGTTGAGGCACAAGATCCCAAAAAGAGTGTTAAGGCCTTGAAAGACTTGGGTGGGCAGTTGGAAAAGCTTAGCAAAATACTTTAGATTGTGCTCGACAAACAAAAGGGGCTCGAGGACCAATTATGTCAAGAGGTTATGGTATTTTTTTGAAGAGATTGAAAAAGGGTTACCCGAGGGTGGGCAACCGAGCTAATGTGGGTAATGTTGGGCCCTACATTTGTCAAAGCCAAAATAGGATTTTTAACTAAGTATTTCTTCCCTCAGTGCACAAGGCACTTCTTTTGTGGCGTGTGTGCACCTTTTGCTACTAGCCAAGTTTTGATGGTGCACACCTTCACAGGTACAAAGGAACCCAAACCTGCGCATGTGGAAGGCTTAAATAAAGACTATATGTTGACACTTAGGATTTCAACAAAGGTCTATAATTCTCGCACGTGCGAAGGAACCAAGATACACTCGGACAAGACTCGTGCACAAGAACTGGTTGAAAAACTCCAATTAAGAGGAAGCACATGGAAAGTCATTATCTATTTTGACCCACGTAAATGTTCAAGTGAAGATCGATGACGCGCTACAATGAGGCAGAGTTACTTCATTAATGAGGCAGAGTTGGCACGCTACAACTAGGCAGAGGCAGCTCATTAAGGGGGTGGAGTCCCTGAGGAACCAAGGACCCCCCAAGTTATGCACGAGGACAAGGAATGGTGCCATTTTTCATGTGTGCCACCCTCTTGACTTAGTGTTAAGATCTTGTAAACATGTCTCAAGGGCCAGTATGACTGATGTTGAACTGATGAAGGTCAAGATCCTATCAATATATATCCCTTGAAGGGTTAATGTAAAGGGTCGAACAATTGATTACTGGGTTGATTAGTGAGTTTTTGTGAAGCTTTTGAATAATAGCCTTTCAATGTAAGTGGTGTTTGATGTATGAATGCAAAGTTACTACTTAGATATTATTCAGTGTAATGGAGAACATTGAAACAATATATTAATTGAATGCAAGTTTTTTATGACTATTTTGTGTGTGCCTTGAGTAATATGTAGGTTAAATTTGTTATTTTATATTTACGTGCATGGGTATTATTGTTTGCACTAATTTAATTGCTAACTTGAGTAAGTGGAAACTTGATAGCACTTCATCATTCAAACCAAAATAATGTAGCCAAATTCTAAACAAACTCAATATACTGCGAATAATATGAACTCCAAAAGAAAATAGATCTCATTCTTCATTATTGAATCATGAATTACAATGTTTCCTAAATAGGGAAAATAACTCCCAACTTGAGTTGCCAAGCAAACTCTAACTAACTTTGACTAAATCTACTCTAGGTGGCGGAAATTACTATTTTTAGTAGTTTACTAGAACCTGCTATTCTTAGTAAGTTTGCATGCTTATTCGTACGAGCACAGAAATTTCCATGCATATTCTACATTCCTAAATTAGATGAATTGCAAAATTTCTAACTCATAATGCAACTAAGAGACTAAAATTAACTAATGCCCTAAAATAGTAAAAAACTGAAGTTCAACTTAAATCCTAATTTCGGCCTCAAGATGGAAAACTTCGGGCCCGAAAATGTGCCAAAACGTGCTCCAATTGATAGGGCTAGTTGACTAGTGCGTACCTCTCATCAAAATAGGTAGTTTAAAAAAAAAGGGACTCAAACGGACACCCGGAGCACAAGTTATGACCTTTTCAAGTTCCTGCTAATTTTGGTGCATCACAAAACTGATAGCGACAGGTCTTTTCCTCATGCCTCTAGTGAGCGCACTAAGAATAAGTTTGGCGTGACAACCCTACGAGGGACATTGCAAGAACTCGTAGTGCACATAAGTAGAAAAGTCTTGCGCACACAAGACTAGTAAGGGGAAAATTTAGTTGTGCAACATAAGGAATGAAATTAGAACCCTTTGGGCTGGTGAACAAGTCCTTATTACCTTCCTTCTAAGAACTTCTTTGTTGTAACCTTGTCTAGCCTAGAAGTTAGAAACTATGTCATGAATTACATATCTAACTGGTTCATGAATCACAAAAGCATTTTTATAAAACCTTGGTTGAGAGGTTTTAACCCTCACAGAAAACACATTATTTTTGTATGGGTCAATCTCTATGCTCTTCCTAAAGAGTTTTGGGGAGAACGTAAATTCACTAAAATAGGGGAGACTATTGGTCAATGCTTGTACATGGATGAGAAAACTGAGGAGAACTTGACCTGACAATCAACATGAGTAAAGCTAGAATAGCGATCTTGATGGATGTGATAGTTCCAAATCCTCATAGTATAACCTTTGTGTCAAGTGAAGGAAAATGGATCCAACTGTTTGACTATGAGAATCCCATTAATCATTGTTATGAATGTCAACAAATGGATCACCTTAGGAGGAAATGTCCCAATGCAAGCAACCACAATCAGATGAAAAAAAGATAAATAAGTGGTTAGACATCTCCCTTATGTTTTGGGGAAGAGCACAAAATGCAAGGTAAAGAATCAATTCAAAAGAAGGAAGAATCTCATCCTTATCAACCGTGGGTTGAGCTAGAGATCCTTCAAGGGAGGATCCTAACCAGCAGGAAGGAGGGACCTTAGACCAATTGCGGAGGTCTTCCAAGAAGGAAGCAAGCAACCCATTAAGTCCACAAGAATCATCTCTAGCCAATTATGAGCAACTAGATGACAATACAACGTTAGAAGGAATACATCCAAAGGAAAATGAAGCTCCAAGATACCATCTCAAAAGATTAAATTGTAAAAATGTATTTTTAAATCTTTCAAATCTTGTTGTAAAGGAGTCTAGTGTATCCGGTTAGGAAAACACGAGAAGCATAAAGGTTAATTCAATCCTTTTATATGGTTCTATGTGTCGTTGTTGTCTATTGGGTTTTTTTGGAAGCCTTGTTATGTTTTTGAGGAGTTTGGAGGTTTTTGGTTGGTTGGTTTATGGCTTGTTGCTAGCAATTGGATGTTTTGTTTGAGCATGCATTGAACTACCTATGGTTTTTCACTGTATATGAATTTGGGCCCTTTTAAAAAACCCATTTTTTACTTTTAATCAAAAAAACATTTGCTCCTTATTTCATTGTATATATTCATGACAATGTTCTTTTCTTTTATGTGAGTGTATCCAATAGTGATTAGAGGAACTTGGACTTGACTGGCACTCAATTATTGGGATGAACATACTTTGAGAATGACAAACATTCAAAGCTGGGCAAGTTAAAATTCAATCTTTATTTTGAATGGATTTTTATTGTTTTCTTGAATTTATATATTTTACCGATTTGTCTCTTATTTAATAATATATTTGGAATTTTTTAGTCTCCAACCAACTTCTTATTAAGCATGCTCCTCTAACATTTACCCTACTCGGCCCTCTTCTCCAGCCTTGTTGACTTGTTTCTCGCTCCCATAAAAAATTAGGTATGAGACCCATGTTTTGTGTAACATCATAAATTAAATTGTGTATATACATATAATGCATATACAGAGAGAGGAGAGGAGGACGGGGAGGGATGCTTTATAAGCAAAATGGTACTGAATCAAAAAAATAAAATGTGAATTTTGTATAACACCATATGATTCTCATTTTGATATACAAAACTACAATTTGGGAACTATGATTCAAATGTTATTTTATACTTCGTTTCTGGTATTTCTCGACTGCTAAACCAATGAAGCTAAATAGTAAATAGCTGTATACATCGATTAAATTCGATGCCTTCTACAAAAGTGCAAGTAAATTATTAACACAATTTACTGGAACTCATTGAGAGTGTACTGATATAATACACATAGAAACCTAACTCTTTAGGCAAGATTTTATCTCGAATTAGGAATGACTTGTTTTGCATTGTATCAAGTTGACTTCCAAGATTTGCAAATCTCGAATATATATATATACACTATTCGACTTTGTATTTGTTGATCGTATCCAAAATTTTTGTCCCAAACATATCACTTGCCTTGCAAACCTTGAAGATGCGCTATTATTAAACTTTGCATTCGTTGAGAAATATAACATTATCTTTCCAAAGCTATCGATCCCTTATTCAGAGTCGCAAAGCACCTTTTTGTAAAGAAGTTGCAGTTCCATTGGTCCCATACAACCATCCCAAAACTTTAACCAGTGGTTTCAAATGGAACTTTCAAAAGATATACAAATACTTGTGAGTTGCCTCTCCTTAAAACTATAAAAATTAGTCAACAACCTTATAGCCACAATCTAAGGGCGGATAAAGATTCTAAAAGTATACATTTTAATACCTAAATTACGTGATTAGCATGAAAACAGAAACCTCATTGAGCATATTTTTGAGGAAAGAACAGTGATGATGATGATGTGTTTGACCCCAATACAACTAATCATGGTGAATTCATCAATATCTTGACACGTTGATTATTCATGTAAGACAATCCAGTACAAGTAACAACTGAGGAAATCATTATTTAGGATACAACCAAGAACATCATCCAAAAACAAGAAAAATCATACCCCAAACACAAAACATATAATACTCATGCACTTGCTATGATCTTTCTGAAAATGGGGCAAACGTGAAATCAATATTTTTGAAGTGTGATTTTGCCCAAGTACAAGTCTTTTACGTGCTCTATGCACATGGGTATATATTTTCTTTCAAGGCTTGGATGGAGTCTATTGAAACCTGTTGTGCATATTCTATCCTTCAAACTGGAATTATACTTGTTCTTATATTTATATATGAAATACACCTTAGTAGCTTTGCTACTGCAGCATGCAATAGAACATCTAGTAGATTGACAATAAGATTTACTGACCGATAGAAGCCATGAACTATTGCCAAAGGATGTGCTATCACTGGTATCAGGTTTAAATGGAGTTCCTGTTTCTGTTTCTTCGTGAGAAGGTATGGCACAGAGTTCTTCAGCAAATCGATTCAGAATCTCAGCATATGACATCTTGTTCTTTTCAGCTAAGGTTAGAATACATGAACTTTTAAAATTTTCAGTGATGATGTCTTTGACAACTGAGAAATTTCTGCAGCAAAAGAAATAATTTATCCATCTCTTGGCAAGACCTGTATACCAATGTATAATCAGTGAATCTTCTTCAGAAATAATTGCATGCAAAAAATGTGGATTTCTTTTTCTGTCTAAAAGCCCAAGATGGATGAGATTGCTCATGATACTAATAATTGGGGCATTCACTACAATTCTCATTTCTTTTGAGCACTTGCTATTATCAGTTTCACTCTTGGGTTTTTCAATGCTTTCTCTCAGTGAGTTCATGGTAATAGATTCTGAAGTCAGATACTCCTCAACCATCTCCTGAAACCAATAATATGACTCCCTTAGGTCATGTGGTAATTCTGAATTGATAATGAGCTCGGACAAAAGATCTTTCTCAGATACTTTTCTAAGCCATGAGTATGTTCATTCTTCTGAAATTGTTTATCCAAGTCCTGTATCCAAATAATCAGTATCTCCTGGAACCAATGATCCGGTTTCATTCCAGGCTTTCGATATTCACTTAGATCCTCCGTCACCCCAGGTTTACCAGCATCAGCCTCCTTGATTTTCTTCATTGCATGAGCCAGCCATTTCTTTCCTAATCTCCTTGTCCATGCTTCCCAATGCAATTCCATTTGTTGGGAAAATTGGTCAATTTTGCTGCTTAGCTTGTGAACAACCCTAACAGATTCCGTCTTAGATTGCAAATCAGATAGAGGAACCCTCTGAATATCCATGCCAAGAAATTGAATCCCTTCCGAAGCTGCATTTTGAACTAGTGTTTTGGAGTGGTCCATCTCCAAATTAAGGATGTTCTACAAGAATGTGACAATCCTATCTTTAACTTCAATGGAAAGTTCTTTAGAACCTGAAATGGCAACAAATATTTCATCCATATATCTGCATGCATGTAATTTTAGGCAATTTTCTGTCGCTACGACGGTTCCCTCAGATTGTTCTTTCATTTTATTACGGAGCCACTGCCGAAGCTTGGAAGAATGTTGCACTTGATGTAGTGAATTCATCTTACTCTCACAATTAGACCCTTGATCCAATGCTTCATAGCGCAGACAAATTTTATAAAATTCTTGGTCAAAAAGGTCCAAGTAGATATTCATTAGAACTGAAGAAAGAATACCTTCTTGTGGACATCCTTGGCCCTTTGGAAAACCACCAAATTCTACATTCAGGACATTTGCCTCAAACATTTGACCCAGAAGTTTGTACATGCTATCATCCTGGATACTTTCTTTCATTGTTGCTATTAACTTCATAAAGATTGGGGTATCAAGTTTATTTTGTACAGAAATGCTGAACCACCAATCTGGATTACGAATCTGATTTTGAATGTACTTTAGAGCTGAATGCTGACCCCTTGCACTTCTGCAACTATGTGAAATTTTGGAAAAACGTGGCTTGTAAACAACCTCCAAAGCCATTCTAATTGCTTCTTGTACAAGTTTCAATTTTAAATTGGGAAGCACCAAGGGTTTGCATTCATTTGTCGGTGAAAAAAGTTCTTGGGTATTAGACTTTGCATCAAAATCTCCATCACCCAGCTGCCTTGCTATAGAACTGAAACAGATAGCATTATCATTACTATCACCAACAGCAGACAATTCGTTTGTTTCTGGTGTTGTAAGATTAGAGCCAAGTCTTATACTTTCATTAGCCATTTGGAGAACTTCTGGTTTTGCTATCACGTTTGCTAGAAGACAATGGAACTTCCCATCATAGTATTGCTGCTTAACATATGTTTTCATATGTATTTCAAGACGTCTTTTGGAACCAATGTGTCTTGGGATTTCTTCCTTAACAGAACTGCTCTTGTAGACCATCGTCCTAAATCTACAGTAAAATCTGCTTCAACAATTTTATCTCTTTTATGGCCATTTAGATCATTTTGCAACTTCCTTTGATCAAAATCATGATGTGTATTTGTAGGTACAGCTGAAATGGAATATTGTTTATGTTGGGCAATATACTTGAGATGATTTCTCTCTGTCACAAGACAGCTGCTTAAGAACACTGATAGAAAACCAAGAATGCAATCAAACATGAATTGAATAAAACTGATAATACAAATCATAAACCAACACTTGGACTGCATCATTTTTTTTCAGAATGGATATAGTACGAGGTGTACTTTTCCTTTGAAAACATTAAGCTGGTAGAACTCATGTGCATTGGTTGTCATAATGAGGAAAAAGTGAAACTTCTGTATTTTGACATATAATTACGGTTTGATAAGCAGAAGAATTGATAAAATGGGTATAAAAGCTGACAGTTTCCTTAATACTCTCTCTGTTTTTTCTTCATGTGAAATCTGTAAAAGCTGAAGTTAAAAGGAGAAAGTTTGCTTAATTGTCTTTCCTACCAATGTTACTAAATGAAATAAATCTGTAGGAATTATTTTGAAGTCCGTGGTTTGATATTTTTAAGTCCATACACAGATTGCAACATCTGATTGGCAGAATAATTTTCTCGTGATAATCTTGACTTGTTATTGGTCAGTTTCCATTTTACTAATTTCAAATAAATGTTTGGCCATAGCTAGATCCCTTTTCTCATAGGTTAAGGTCTCTGGTTCATTGATGTCATGAGATGTTAATGACCTGTCATATGTTATGCATATGACGTTCCACAGTTGATATTATTTGATATCGTTCTTCAGGACTAACCATGAAGAGTATTTAATACTCTATCCATTCCTTAAATGATTCCCAAGAACCCATCTCTCATGAGCTTGAATGTCCATCACAGTGGTGAATGGTCCCCTTGGTCCTAATGGCGTGTTATACATTCTTAGGCATCAACTTTTATTTTTTTTCTTTGAATGTTGAAGAATTGCCTAAACCATGTATATTTTGTTAAATATTCATTTTCAACATAACCTAGTTTCATGTTATGGCAAGAACTGAACATTTGACTTATCAAATTTTTATCATTCTATAAATAATTCAAAGATTAGATGGTTTTTTTTTTGGGATTTTACTCATGGAAAGCTTCAACTACTCACTTCACAGATTGTTAAAAGAATAAACATTATACAGAGATCTAGGTGCATACATTCAGGCCATTATATGTCAAAACGTGGAAAATAATGCAATTAAGAGGACTTGATTATTTTTAACAACTTCAATTATTAAAAAAATGCAAGTTAAACTTATCATTTGTAAGCTCAAGAATCACAAACTTTGCCCAAAAAAGTACACTTGTTAGCAAAGAAATCCTTTGTCAACTAGTGGATCAGTCGCGAGTGAGGACTGGGCATTTGAAATGCATGACCAACATCCTCGAAAATAGCTTGTGGATCAGTTGAGAGAGAGGACAAACCATATGAAACGTGTGACCAACATCCTCAAACAAAACAAGTGCTGCACTCTTCTCGACTCTTGAATTCACAGTATTCCATGTTCCACTCCTTGAGAAAATTTAGTTCCAAGACGCACAAAAGGACCAGTGGCAACATAACATCAAGCCACTGCCTGGGTGAGGGCTTGTATTGTGGAGATTATACTGTCACAGGCAGAGTGGTCTCTTTTTTATAACACCAACAAAGACAACTCCAGAACACATTGATCGATCGCTGTGATAGAGCTGAATCCAATGTCCCAAGATGCCATTTGGATCAAATCTCTCCATTGAAGAATGTTTGGCTAAGAAGGATGTATATACGTTCATAGTCTTATTTATGTTTTTGCCCATAGAGAAAGGTTCATAACAGGGGCACTAGTCTACAATGATCCTTTTTGGAAGGAGGCAATCATGGTTTTAATGACCTTGGTGAATTTCCTTATGATGGTGGATGGAGGAAAGAAAAAGCAATTGGTCACACATATGAGGCCATGGATATAAGCAAGGAAGCCATTTGAGCAACATTTAGAGAGAATAAATACATGCCTCTATGGGAAATTATTGTCTCCAGATTGCAAATTCAGTTTCACAAACCTTGGCATGTGATTTATTGGTGACCTAAACCAACAATGTTTATGAAAAGAGTACCATTAATAATTTTAAGCTTCCAACGTCCACAAATGTTTTAAGAAAAGCTTCTAAGGACAACTGTGTAAGGAAGGAAAGAAATCAGATGTGTAATCCAATGCATTCAAAGGATGTTTCCAGATCAAAACTACTCTCGATTCTACATATTGACAACTACAGAAGTGTAATACGGTTCAATCATGGTTTGACAACTAGAGCCAGACATCCAACCAAAGTCCTTTTCGTTCAATTTGAATCCTGTTCAAATTTTGTAATATTTAGCTTGCTTCATTTTTGTGTTCTTGAATAAGAATATTGGTTTAATTTCCCATTTCTAATTTTAATTACTAATTTTTGCCATAAGGTATATCTATGTTCTACGGGGATGCATCCCCTGGGTTTTTGAGCTCATCCTTGTGCCGGGGACATTTCAGAACCTCGGGGACAAGTAGAAAACGTCCCCTCCCCATCCCCAAAATCTGGAAATTTTCAGAAACGTCCCCGGGACTTGAAAAAATCCGCAGGAAACGGCAAGGGACGACAGGGGATGTCCACACGTCCCCGGTACGTCCAGGGGACTTCTGGAAGTCCCTTGGACGTACCAGGAACATCTGGACGTCCCCTGCCTCAACAACCTCAAAAAACGTTCGTTTTTTTTAAAACACAATTTTAATAAAAATTAGAGTAATGTGGGGGCCCACAAGAACCCCCACTTCCATTTCTAAGTGCCCTAAACCTAAAATAAACATCAAAACAAAAAAAGAAGCTCATTTGACTCATTTCTCATTACCTGAGTAGCCATGTCAATCAATAGACTACATTAATGTACACAATTTTCCTTGTGACTTACTATTAAGCAGAAAAGTGTAGATTGTAACAATCAATTTCCCACATTGAGGCAAGCAAAAAGCATAGGCAGTCAGAAACAAACAGCCCATTCATGTTACATTTATGAAGAAAGTGGAGTATCATCATTAGGATTGCTGCACAAGTAGATATTAGCATTCATGCTATTACTCAAGAAAGTCAAACAGCATTTTCTTAGGAACCCAAAGCTTTACACGGAACAATTTGCCTACAACTATAACTATAGACTTGAGTAGCATCCTCAATTATGCTCCCTCCTACATTATTTAATTATGTTTTAACAAATAAAGCTGAATAGTGATGATGATATTTGTTTTTAATTCAAAAATATCTTCTCAATCCGCGATTGAAATTGGAACACAATCAACTTACCTGAAGTTTTGCAATGTTTGGAGGAACATTAGGTGCTTCAGCACGAAACAAAGCATAATCATGCAAATTATATATAACTTTAAGTTTATCAATGTGTTATACTTAGCATATGAATATTTGAAATTTCCTATATTTTTAAGGTTAAATCTTATGTGAAATCTCAATTCAACTCTAATTTTATGTATTAATGTTCTATAATGTGTGTGATGAATGCTTTACCAATGTTATCATATGCATATTTGAAATTTCCTATAATTTTAAAATTTTCCCTTATTTTTTAATAGCCATCCCTTGCTGTCCCCTACAAAAAGGCCTTAAAAAAAATTCGTCCCGGAAACCCGTCCCCTGCCATCCCCGTCTCGGAAACTTGGTGGAACATAGGTATATATTGATTGTAAGGTGGGAAAACTTTGGCAAGAAAGATTCAAGGCTTGCTATCTAAGTCTTAAACCAAACCAAGACTACACTGCTAGCTGGTGCAAACATAATTGGAATAAATTTGACCAAATGCATTCAAGAAGCACAATTGGTTGGCACTAAAAGGATTTATTGTTTATGCACAACAATCTGAACTCCAACAAACAACTGGATAGAAGCAAGGGCATGGATGCCATCAAGTTGGTAAAAATTTCTCTATTGTTAGATTGGATTGGTGATACAAGAGACAACAATCAGAGATGATAACCTCAATTGCTTAAAACACTAGCAAAAACTTAAGAGATAGAGACAATAGTATCATCAATGTTCTCAATCATCCTCGGGATTCGCCAGTTAGGAATCAGATTGTGGCAGCTTCACTCATGTTGTTTAACTTTCTTCATGTGATGGTCCATCATAAATGGAGTTTGTACAAGTGTTTTTAATTTGTCACATAGTTTCACCCATTTAAGGGTTCCACATTAATTAAAGAATCAATCACCTTCTCCGCCAATTTCCCAATGTTTGGTAATGAATGGTCTCAATCTATTTGCACCATTGAGTTGCGCTCGAATAAAAATGAACTGAAATGACTTTGGGAAGGCCCCAATGTACTCTAGTAGTGTAAGATTGTTTTTGGAAGCCATTCATTTCAAATTGAAAAAAAGTTGGTTTGTATAAATCTAATTAAAATTCATTGTGGAAGCTCCAATTACTTGATAAATAATGTATGTATAATTTTATATGATGACAAAGGCTGTGTAGATGATAAAAGCAGTAAGGTGTAGATCAAAACATTTACCTATAACCCGACTGTACTGTATTACAAATAACAATAATAAAAAATGATATATGAATACAGAAATTTCCGTGCACAAATGTGGATAGACTGTCACAGACTGCTACTAGTAATTTATTTGTATATATTTAACATTTATAATTTATATATTACTTTAATAGCCATCCCCAAATT
Organism: Taxus chinensis; assembly: GCA_019776745.2. Lineage (NCBI taxonomy): Eukaryota > Viridiplantae > Streptophyta > Pinopsida > Cupressales > Taxaceae > Taxus > Taxus chinensis. The sequence continues at coordinate 213,347,622 of CM034146.1, forward strand.
CCAAGACATTTTTTGCCATCCCAGAGACCCAGACCACACGCCCCGTAGTCCTAGGTAGCTATGGTATTTTTTGTAACGTAATGAAACTGCCGGATAAGGCATGGGGCTAATTATGTAACCACCCCGCGGGTTCCACGACTGCACCGACAGTTCCATCCTGCTAAAAGCAGCAGGGGCCCTGTCTCTTCAGTTTTTCGTTGGGAGACCTTAAGTGCACGAAAAAACACTTCCAAAGCATGATAAATAGGAGACAAGCATCCAATTGTAAGCAAGAGTGTGTGAGAGTCAAATTTAGTGATTTCAGTTGATTGTAGAGAGAAGAAGAAAGGTGCAGAGAATGAGATGAGAAAACGAACATCAGGGTGATTGTTTTATTTGTTCTATCACACTCTTTGTAAATTGTCTTTGGCCAGAAGAAGAAATGCGAGGCGAGATATTGCCACTTACAGCTGGTTTTCCCACATAAGGGTTTATAAGGGTTTCCAGGTTAAAAAAACTTCTGACTGTCATGACTCATTCTTGTTTCTTGCTTGTTCATGGTAGTTTTCATTTATAATTCATTGTTGCGAGTTTTATTGTATGTTTCCAACAACTCATTATTATAGTTCAAGCGCTAATAAGCATTCAAAACTATTGCTTGAAGTAGAATTCAAGTAGGACAAGATCTTGTGATTATGTGATTTCCAATTTAAAAACTGCACTTACGAGTTTATAGATCATTTTGGTACAAGAGCAAGTTTAATCTTTGGGTATTGTGGATAGTTTGTGGTTGATTTGTGTGACAGTGATTTGGCTGATTTGTATGACAGTGATCAGAGACAAGTGTGGAAAGTGTGCCAAAGTCTCAAGATATTATCACTAAGCAACAAAAACTCATGGCTAGGAACTACGGATACATGGACATGACAGTTCATACTCTATCCAAGAAGTTTTGCATAAAAGAAGAAGAGTCCCGTGCAGGTGAGAAGGAAGAACTCATGGGTAAGGATGAGCAGCCTCCAAAAAACAAAGGTAAAGGTAAGGTAAAATCATCCGATCATTCTACTTTCAAAGTTGACATTAAAGCTTTGGACGGGCAAGTAAAGGTTGAATGGCTACACAAATGGTTGATGGAAATGGAAGTTTATTTTAGTGAGCATAATGTCAGTGAGACACAGAAGATCTCTTTTGCACTTCTCAAAATGGAAGGGCATACGCTAAATTGGTGGGAAAGTTATGTAGAGTCCAGTTGTAACTAGGTGGGATGAATTCAAAGAATTGTTGCATAAGAATTTTATCCTATTGGGCACAAAACTAATCAGAACATAAGTGGCAATATTTCAGGTAAGGAAGTGGTCAAAGTGTTCAAGTCTACACAGCAGAATTCCCTAGACAAGACATGTTGATGGCCTTGGACTTGGATGAAGACAACTTGACCAAGTACATGGGAGGTCTCAATTTACACATAAGGAGACGAGTCATCTCTGGTAAGCCTTAAGACCTTGATGAGGTGCATATGCAAGCATACCACATTGAGGAAGAAAAGAGGAAATGAAAAAGGGAATACTCAAAACAAAAACAGCCAGCAAATCACTCCAAGAAAAATCAAAATCAGCCATCCAAACCCTACACAGAGGGTAAGTGGAAAGGTAGGAAAAATGCCTCTGCTTTTACGTTTATAAGTATCCAAAGAATCAGTGCAGTCACTGTGTTAAGAGATGGGCATATTGATGCAAAATGTTGGAAGTTGCATCTGGAATTGCATCCCAAGAATTGTACCATGGAGGGCGCTAAGAATTCCATGGTATCTTTGAAAGAACAATCAAAGGTGGAGATGAGGCCAGTTATGATGTTGATGAAAAATTGGGTTGCGCCAATATCAATGATGCTGGCAAGGAACAAAAGAGAGGAGATGAGGACACTTTTTCAAATCAAAATCAAAATAAAGAAAACAAAGGTAAATGCATTTGTAGATATTAGCTCACAATCTAATTTGATTTTGAATGAAGTTGTTAAAAGACTTGGTTTGAAAACTTCTGATCATCCTCATCCATATCCATTGGGTTAGGTGAAGAAGGGTGTAGATTCAAGTAACTACGTAGTGTAGATTTAAATTTACTATTAACCCACAATATGTTGATGAGATTGAAGCATATGTGATTCCACTTGATGCATTTGATGCGGTATTTGGAAGTCCTTACTTGTACATTAGGGATGCTATTTTCGTGAGGACTAAAAATTAAAGATGGATATATTGTTTGTTATAACAATATATCAAACTAACCAACTAACCTAAAATATTACTAGCTTACTGTATTAACTATATGGTAAACTACACACGGTAAATAGTAATTTACCTCAATGTAAATACTAATCCATACAAAATATATGTAAGCACTAATTTATTCCTAACATTCCCCCCCTTAGTGCGAACATGGGAAAAACTTGTCTTGTAATGCAATGTGCCACCTTGATGCTTACTCATGATCTGGATGGTTTTGTTTTCGGGATAGCCAACAACCTTAGGGATGTTTTTTCAAGTGGTAAACCAGCAACCGCAAAAGATGGTTTTGTTTTCAGGATAACCAACAAACCTTCAGAATGGTTTTCAAAATGGATAACCAACAATCATAATATCATGATGCTACAATATTATCATCAGCTCTCATCACATTCTTACATCACGGGATTACACGAGAATTGTGCTCACACATTACAAACTAAAAAAATAAATTGGAAATGGAACATTGGTGTCATGTTCCCCACCACAATGTGAAATTTCCACTTATTCAGCAAACCAAACAAATCAGGAACACAACAAATGAAACACACTCTGAAAAAATGCCACCAAAACACATGTGCGGCCACGTCGTTGGCAACTGACAAGAGGTCGTTGATCAACCTCCAACCTTTGATGCCTCTGTCCTCCAGTTTGTTGCTTACTCAATTGATTTAGCTTTGAGGATCAAAAGAATGTCGTTTTTCCATATCTGACATATTTGACTCAAGACATCGGGAACACCAGATAATGCGTCTTACAAATAAATTATTTGACTTTTGACAACATGACTCAATACACTTTATTGACGAAAAACAACTTTTAACTTACAACTCATTTTTTTATTTTGAACTTGACTCAAATCAACTCTTGATTTTCACACTGATAATTGATAAGAAAGAACAGTATAGATTGAGAACTTATGACTTTGACAAGACTATTAATTATACAAAACTGGTGGGAGATCATATGACATAGTACAAAAGACATTATATTTTGACTAAAACATAAAATGTAATCTAAATACAATAAAGACTCAAAATTATCTAAAATAATATTTAATAATTTTAGATAACAAAAACTAATTTCTAAATTAAAATCGACTCACAAATAAATCTAGACTCAAACACATGAAAAGAAAGACATTTTATAGGAATGACTCTCACTATGACAAATCCTAATAATCACCTAATAACAATTTATAAAAGACAAAACAAAACCATGTGCAAAGGAAGTTGGAGTCGAGCTCGAGTTCCCAATAGAGTCAGTATTGACTTTGTTCAAAGAAAGAACATTGTATTAAAGCATTAATTATACCTATGTTGTTCAAAGAGGTCGTCAATGACTGGAATGGGCTCCGCGTATGGTGACCAAGAGCTTTCAAGGCATACGAGGTGTTGAGGAGTGATGTTGAAGCACCCAACGCTTATTGCTCGTGAAAGGAGAACTTCTCACAGATCTCGATGCACAATGAGGCTAAATAATGTACGCAGTCAAGAAAGGAACACACTGGAATTTAATGCAGAGAAGTGTCAAAGCCACTAGAGGCCACGTGCTTACAGTTTGAATTCTGAAGACGCAAATGCCAACTGTAAAAGATTGGAATGTCAAGCGAGGAAGAACCAATGTTAATCTGCACAAATATCTTGTAGTGCACCATCAGTTTGAAAGAGACACCTGGCAGAAATGATGTTGCATAGACTTTTTGCAGGGCGAAAGCACAAAGGCTTTGATTCACATTTAATGCACCCATGAATCCTATCAATATGCTAAGTTTTAATATAGATCTGATGAGTGAAAAATGCACACGTAGGTGCGCAGACATCTTGATCTAAGACTGTTGATGCAATTTTAATATTCTCTGTAAATAACAGTAATGTTTTGACAACGAATGCTTGTATTCTAACACCATCCACATGAGGGAAAGTTGCACTCACTCTGGATGCATTCTCCTTGCACAAATCTGGGACTTGTATAGTAAAGAAAAAACTTGATCCGATGTAGCTACTACCGTGCTTCTTCTTTCAACAAATTAAACAATTGTAAACGCAGGCATAAACGCATATCAATGAAATTCATTAACAAGGGAAAATTCACATTTGAGTTGCCCCTGGAAATAATTAATGGCAAAATTCTTCCATTGAAGAGAACTCGCTCTAATACCAAATCAAGTTGGATCAGCAGAATTGCACAAACTAAAACACATAATAATAATACTCTTCCTCTATATTGAAAACAATATGTAGGCTATTATATGGCCATGACAATAGAAAAACAAGAAAGAAATACTAACAAATAACATATGCATATATATTGTTTGTTATAACAATATATACGACTAACCAACTAACCTAAAATATTACTGGCTTACTACATTAACTATACAGTAAACTACACACGGTAAATAGTAATTTACCTCAATGTAACTACTAATCCATACAAAATATATGTAAGCACTAATATATTCCTAACAAGGTCATAATGCCAATGTTTTTTAAAATAGTTTTTTAATGTTGTTTTTTAATTAAATTTACTAGTTTTAAATTTTTAAACTGTTTTATAAAGTTGTTCTTAACATTTTTACGGTTTTTAAAAAATTTAAACTTGCACGGTGTTGTAGATTATTACTTAACATACAATTGTATTTGGGTCAGCATCTAGTTTGGCATCAGGTTCAAATCAGTAGCACGAACAATTCCCGTTAATGCATGTACCGTTGCTTAGAAGTATATTGTGCATGGAGTGGTTCAGCGGACTGTAGTTTGCAATTTTTGTGGGAAAATGTTTTCTAGAGGCATCAATCGCCTTAAATAACATCTTACATCTATTATTTACCACGACATTGTGGTATGCCTCAATGTTACGGAAAAGGCAAAACGAGAGATGGAGGCAAAGTTGGTAGAGCTAAACGAGAACTAGAGGGCAAGGATGCAAGCAACCATAGCAACAGACATTAGACCTAGAATAGCAGAGGAATCAGAGGACGATGCGACAATGATTGTGGGTTCTACTCTCGGTATACAAATACGAAGTAAAAGACTCACATTTGGCTGATCGAATTCAAGCAAAGTGATATATAGTTTTTTGTAGCTAAAAACACACCTAGGGCACAACTTTCGCCGCAAGTTACGGGCTGGAACAACAATGCGCACAAAGAAGCAGATAAGGCATGTGCGAATTTCTATGTGGCAAAGAACCCATACTATGAGTATTTGGTGACAACATTGACAGTTGTAAGGAAAGAGTACAAGGCACCCTCTCCAAAAGACTTGAATGGGAAATTGCTCCAAGGTGCAGTTGCAAATGCAACATCAATCTTGGAAGATTAAAAGAAGCAATGGCAGAAATATGGATTCACCATTTTTACATATGGGTGGACAAATGGAAAGAACCACATCATCATCCATTTTTTAGCGGTTTCAAATGGTGAGATCGTATTTTTGAGGTCGATTGATGCCTCTAAGATAATAAAAAATGCAAAAAAAAGTGAGTCTTATGTTGGAGGTGGTTGTCTTAGAGGTGGGTATCTAAAATGTTTTACAAGTTGTCTCTAGCAATGCAACATATATGGTGATTGGGAGAGGAGACTACTACAGGAGAGTCATCCATTACTCTTTTAGACCCCTTGTGCGATGCATTAACTTTACCTTTTTTTGGAGGACAAACAAAATTGATTGCGTGAGACCAGTTATAAAAGATGCAAGAAATATAACCAAATACATATATAATCACCCTTGGATTTTCAACTTGATGAGATAACACACTACGGGAAAAAACTTGTGTGATCGGGTGTCGTGAGGTTTGCTACTAACTTCCTGACATTGCAAAGTATTTCTAGTTTGTTGACATCATTGAAGCAAATGTTTGTGAGTCAAGCATGGCTAGACTCACAATATTCAAAGAAAGACGATAGAGAAAGGACTGCAAAGACAGTTTTTGACGACGTCTTTCCAAAGAGAGTTGTAGAGATTATTAACGTAACTTAAAACTTCAATTTAAATTTCAAGTCGATTCCTTTATTTTCATTTTTAAAATGTATTGTTGTTTACTTTATATGTAAGTTTTTAACTTTAAAGTTTGATTGGTGTGTAGGTGTCGAAGTCATTGGTGAGGGATTTGCACTTGGTTCATTAGGAGAAAAACACGATGGGATACATCTATGAGGCCATAGATAGGGCTAAAGAGGTCATCCAAAATTATTATGGGGGGGATAAAGCTAGATTTGGTCCCTTTTGGGAGATAATTAACTAGAGGTGGAACAATCAACTCCACCAACCTATTCATGCAACAAGGTACTACCTCAACCCCAAGTTTTTCTTCTTCGATGGCTTCACAGATGTTAACAGGGAGGTTATGGAGGGCCTCTCAACATGCATTGACAGGATGATACTAGAAGTTGAGGCGAGGGACCTCATTATTTTAGAGCTACAAAATTACAAGCATGCTACAGGGAGGCTCTTTTCTTTGACGTTAGCTATCCGAGGGAGAACCACCCAACTACCGAGTAACAAAAATTAGAATGTTTACTTATATGTTACAAGTTACAAATTTAAAATTATTAATTACTTATAAACTTTTGATTTTCTTGTTTGTGGATTCTTGGTGGGAAGATTGGGTAGGAAATACCCCACATCTTCAAAAGCTAACCCTCATAGTTTTATCTCAACCTTGCAATGCTTCTAGATGTGAGTGCAACTGGAGTTTTTTTGAAGCCATTATTTTATCTCAATCTTTTAGCACTTCTAGATGTGAGCACGACTAGAGTTTGTTTGAGGTCATTCACACGAAGAAGTGCAACAAGTTGACTAAAAAATGAAAGATCCCAAATAATATTCTTTGCCCTAAATCAGATTTTAGTGACTTGCAAATGAAGAAATAGTATTGTTGAAACCCTTGACCAGCAAACTAGGGCAAAATTTAATTTTTCCTAGCCAAAGCAAGTAGGGTTTTCGATGGATCTCCACACAAACCACACTCAAAAATTATGTTTTTATTTCCAGGTGATTGCAATTAATTTTAGAGCTCAAATTATGTAAAAAACAATATTAATTGCAGCCATATAACTTGGAAAGAACCAGATCTGAAACTGAACATAAATTTCCTGAAAACCCTCTTAAATTGACTTGGAAAAATTAGGAAAATACAACCCTTTACTTCATAAATATTTGGAGATGTCTTACAATAATTTTTAGAGAGAAATACCTCTATAATGATGCCAAAACAGTCCACAATAAGTCGACCCAATTGTTGCCATAAGCCACTGAAAATACCTCCACAAAACACTGCTGAAATTGATCTGGAAATCTGATTATGAACGCTGGAAATTTCTGAATGAAATCCCCTTTCAATCCCTTGGGGTTTTCGTCCGCAAGAAATGAGATCCACAAGGGTTTTCGTCCTTGGAATTTTTGATAAAAGCTGGGAGCTCTTAACAATGAAAAAATTGGTAATAAAATTCTGGATATCCCCCAAGCAAGTCAACTTGCTCATATAAAGGAAATACAACCCAAAAAGTATTTTCAAAATCAGCCAATGATATTATTCCTTCTCTCTAGGCTGGTCACATTTTTTCTTATGGGCCATTTGTCACACTTCCCTATTTTTTAATCCCAAAAGCAAGTCGCATTTTCTCCCATAATACAATTAAATTTAATTGTATTTTGACATTGGTATTTTATTTTAATAATAAGCTTTATTATTTATTATATGTGCAACTTATAATGTTATTTTAAAAATATTTGCACAATATAATAAAATAATAAAACTTAGTCACCCTGGATACCTCATTTGACCGTCGGGTAGACAAAAAAGGCCAAAGGTTTTCGTCCTAGCTCATTTGGAAAGAGGGGACATTACAGTCATCTACCGAAGCTTTAACCTGTTAGCTGTCTAAGAAGAGATCTCAAATTGTTAATATGACTGGACATAGTGACATCATTGGCCATCTTGAATTGAAACATTTGAAGCTTTAAAGAAATTTCAGCATTCATTACTTTTGCCCCAAACAATTTACTCATGTTATCCCAAATTTTTGTGGATGATGATCTAAATCTATATGATGGAGTTTAGAGGTAGAAAGAGCAAGCCCGATTATAGCTTTCGCTTTATCATCACGACTTTCCACTCTAACAATTTAGCAACATCACTGGGTGGTTTTTCTTATCCATTAACTATACCCCAAAATTTTTAGTTCATTAATTGCCTCTGGTTTTTAACTTTCCAGGTGTGGAAATTGAAACCAAAATATTTGTCTATTGGTAAGGAAAATTCCATTTTTAAAATGAAATAAAATAAAAACTAGGGTTTTGCTTTTGCTTGCAAATTTTTTTTAGTGAAATAAGAGATTTTAATTCCTTTAATTTACTTGAAATTCGTGCCCTTGGTTTTGTATTGAATGCGTTATTCTCTTGAAATTCTTTGTTTTGCTCTTGTGCCACTGTAGACTGTGTTTATCGTCACGACTGACTTTCTTTTGAAATCCTTTTGCAAAAATAAACTTTCGATTAGTCTAAAAAAAAGAACTTTCGTGATTGTAAGAGTCTAAAACTAAAAAACCTTTTGCAATTTTATTTTCTTTCGATTCGCGATTGGTAATGACTCTTTTTTCAGCTTTGTCTGAATTCCTTGATGCCCTATTTTGTGATTTATTCAGTGACGACTGTGTTTGCGATAGGATGTGCCTGAAACTTGTATTTTTGAGTCTGAGACAAACTCATTTTGTCAAAAACTTGCGATTTGGGAATTTTTCTGTCTTCTCCTTTTATGTCCTGAGATTTCTCGGTTTTTGAGCCCCTTCGAGCAGTATTTGCTTTGATACCAATGTTGGAAAACGTGCACAAGAAAGAAATGAATAGAAAGCGGAATGCACACATTATCATTGCATGTTCGTCATTTTATTATGTGAAAAATGGCTACAAAATGGTTGAAGTAGTTTCAGCCGTTTATTAGTTAATATTTAACTAATATTAAACTATCACTAATAATTGAGCCTTATATTTTAAAAAAACCAACATAAGCTCTCAATGTAGCATGGCTACTATGTGCTGTTAGAATATGCGGAGAGAGAAAGAATAAAGAAAGAATAGAACGTACAAAGAATGGATGAAGAGAAACTAGAATGCACACATTATTCATTGTGTGTCCGTCATTTTATTATGTGAAAGATGGTTACAAAGTGGTTGAAGTAGTTTCAATTGTTTATTAGTTAACACTTAACTAATATTAAATTAATGCTAATTATAAGATTTATATTCTAATACCCCCTCATAAGGCTTGCATCATAAAACCTATTGACAAAAGATTAAAGTAACAAAACCAAACAAGACCATACACTCTTTAGAAGTTTTTTCCTTTTGAAAACAATGCTTTGACTAGGTAGAGCTCCAACAGGCTGCCTCCTTGACCCTCTTAAAGGTGTAGTTCCCAAGCTGAATTCTCAAGTTCCTGAATTCCACCTCCCTGAACTCCTGAATGACAAAATCTCTTGAATTGTTGGACAACCATCCATATTGAGCTACTCCCATAGTGTTCCATTAAGTTGTCTCATGGCCCTCGTAAGGATAAATTCCCAAGATCTTCAGACTCTTGAACTATTTGGGCAACAATCTGTGTCGAGTTTTTACCTACATTGGATTTCTTACTGTCTTCAAAGCGTGAGGCTTCTTTTAAAATACGTATTCTTTATTAGTGGATTTTCCCTTCCTGTGTTTAGCAGGCAGTTTGCTGAAATAAATTTGGCATCTTTATCATCTACTGTAGTATTGATTTTTGTTGGTTGTCTGATGAGAGGCCTCAAATTGTATATGAGGCTAGAAATGGTGACTTTTTCATTCATTTTTTAACTCCAAATTTAATTTCCGAATCGCAAAATAATGCAACAAAAGGAAAGTGATATTCTATACAATTGCTGACTTTAGGCACATAAATAAATTTAACAAAGAAATGTAATTGTGTATTCTGATTTTGTCTTGGAATTCAATGCAAGGATTTTTTAATGTTTGAATTTGTGGAACCTAAAAATGTGAAGATAAATACCCTCAACTGCTGAAATGGTGACTTTGAACTTTGTGGTTTGAAATGATGGTAGTATATGCTCACGAATGGTAGTGGGATGATATATTTTACTTGTCTCCCATGATTTCGTTTTTAGTTTCCTTTTGTGACTACTATAAGATTTTCATGAATTGCCACCGTGTCCTTGCTATTTTTGTGACTGAAACTTAGTCTTAAAAAACTATTCTCACTGGTATAACCACTGTCCTAGATAGGCAAAAACCCAAACCACTATTCACGACTAGAAAGATCCATTGTTTAGAATAAGTAAAAACCAAAACCATTGTTTGCTACTAGGTTTCCGGCCCTTGCGACCCCTGTGACTGAGTTTTTAGCCCTTGTGACCCCTTGTAGACTCTTTTTCAGCCCTCATGACTTTGCAGAGTCTCTTTCAACCCTCATGACCTTGCAAACTCTTTTCTAGCCCTCATGACCGCTGTGTATTCTCTTATACAAACTTGAAACTCGTGTTTCATGACTTTATTCGTGCCCTTCGAAGAATCCCTAAATGATGTCTGTATTTTTGTCAAAACTTTAAACTTCTATCACGTGCCCTAGATGCATTCAAAAATTCACAGAATGCTTGTTCCTATTCTTTCTCCTTAGTTTGTAGATCCCTACAAGCACCTAGAGATCTGATACCAATGTTAGAATATGTGGAGAGAGAAAGAATAAACAAAGATTAGAATGTACTACGAACGAATGAAGAGTAATTGGAATGCACACATTATTTATTGTGTGTCCGTCATTTTGTAATGTGCGAGATGGTTACAAAATGGTTGTAGTGTGTCCGTTTATTGATTAACACTTAACTAATATTATCTTAACGCCAATTATAAGCCTTACATTCTAATAGTTATTGCTGTGGAGGTTTGGTTATTTCAGGGTTCATGGAAAAGGCTTACTCAATCCATTGATGACCTAATTGTTGTATTCAATCTAAAACTACTTGATTTTGGCCATGTTTATGTGGTGACGTTTCTTAATAAAAAATGGCCTTTCCTTTATCACCGTTTGTTTTGGGGTGTTTGCCTCTATTGCCATGATTCTTGCTGTTTTTCGTAGTGTTAGGAGGATTCATTATTTTTGTTGATGGTATGACATAGATTGTTAGGATCAAAATCTGATGTGAGTTTAGCTCCCATATCTAAAAGATGTAAAAGGAAATCATATTTATCGCAGTATAGAAGACAATCGATGTCAACTTGACTGGTGTCATTGGTGCAAAGGGTCATTGTTGTTACTATATTCACTTTGATTAGCCAAACTTTGATTGTCCTCTTCATCACTATTTGTGTCACGAAAGAATGGATCAACAAATGGGTTTTTCGGTTCTTGTTGTCGTCGGATTTGAAACCCAATCTTAGGTTCTGTTGTGATTGTTTGTCTTTTCGAGTGATTGGCTGGTTGGTTGTGATCATTTGATGGGCTGTTTGTTTGGGATTTTCCTAAGTTTGGATTTCCTTAGGGCTTAAGTTGGTGATTAATTGATTGGTTGTTTGTTTGTGATTTTCCTAAGCGTGGTTTTTCTTTTAAGGCTTAAGTTTGTGATTGATTACCTAGGTTTTGATATGTGTAGGGTTTAGGATTGATTTGATTAAGATGGGGATGAATAAAAGCTTATAGGATTTGTTAAATGATTTTGGCAATTTTAACATTTTTTATGCTTAGTTGCTTGGTAAGATTTGATTAAGTAGGGATGAATAAAAGCTTATAAGATTTTAAGTGATTTTGGCAATTTTAACATGCAATGCAAGGATGTTGTGAGATTTTTATTTGATGATGGAAGGTTAGTGTTTGAGGATCTTTAAAAATGGAGGATTTGACTGGATTACTTTATTTGATGATGGAGGTTGGTGAAGATTGTTGGAGGATTTGGTGGGGGATCTTTGAAAATGGAGGAGAAAGTGGGATTGGAGGTGGAGGATGAGCTGGATTTTTAAATTATTTTTATGAATAGTTCATGTAGGATTCAATGAGGTGAAGATGTGATCAATTAGTTAATATTATTTAATTAGCTACTAAATCGGTCATGGAATGTTGTGGGATTAAAGTGGGATGAAAGATTTAAATGATTAATGAGGTGGTGTAATTAGGGTGTTTACATTGACAAAGGCCAAGTTAGTGATCAAGTAAAAGCTCAGGGATAGAAGAATCATCAATGTCAAGGTGCGAGTACACAACTATAAAAGAAAAGAAGAGTGTATGAGTTAATCAATCATCTCATAGGAGGGTGATCTAACAAACAAGTCATAAAGAGCTATGCACAATCAAACTGCCATTCAGGTTAGTAAGAATCCATATGAAGAAGGTTATGTAAGCTAACCTATGATCCTATCAAGGGGATGCTCATGTGTAGGTCTTGTATTGATTGGTGCAAACGTCCTACTTCATGGGCTAGGAGTAGCATGAATGTCAGTATTTGAATTCAAGATTTGATCATGGGTTATATAGTATCCTCATCCGTCACCATGGTTGATATAACCATATATGTGATACGTAGATTGAGTAGTCAATGACGTGTGGACTCTGTCGCATGCTAGGAGAATGCATTGGTGTTCTTTATGGAAAACACTCATAAGGCGGTTGTATAACCATTGTAGTACGTGACAAACTAGGTAGTAAAGATGAAACATAGAAATCGATCATTAGTCAACAACTACACATTGTGCTATGTGCAATGCCTCTTGTTGTTGAGTCATGTTGGATTTAACAAAATATTTCTTTAATGGAGTACTTATCATTGAAGATTTCTTTCTTGAATTGATATTGCAACAAGTATCCAAAGCTAATTTGTATTGTCTCTATAATGTGGATTGTGATCTACTCGATATAGAATACAATGCACCATAGAGTATGTGCTTTCCAATTGTTTATCTTGTAAAGCTTCCTTGCGGGGTGTGGGTGTGATTACCTCCTTTGTATGCTTATCATCATCTTGAAGGTGCGATTTTCCTTTATTGTCCTTTGGAAGGATATTTCATATTTTATGACTACTCACCATATTCGAGTTGACTTGATATTCCCCTGGTCCTATTGGTGTAAAGCACATAGATGAGACAGGTATTCATCAATGTCTTCGGGAATTTCATTGTCTTCCTCATCATTGTCTTCATCATTGATTTTGAACTTTGATCTTTTGAATGAATTACTAATGGGAGATCTGGTACTTCTTCCTCTTCTTCTCTGTTATGAGTTGTTCTGTCTTGCTTGTTGGATATGGTTGGCGGTGGTAAGGGCTTATTGCCTTGGTTACTTTCTCCTATTTCATATGTGTGCATTTTTCCTATTGGAATCACTTATGACGAAGGTACTATGGAGGATTATGAAGGAGGGTAAGAGACGACCATGTATAATAGTATCTTCAACTCCTTCGTTTTCAATTTTGTTGCTCTCATTACCACAAGATAATGGTTTATAGCATGAATTAAAAAAACATGAAATCCCAGTGTAATAGAATATGGGCACTTAAATTTGGATCCTAAGAGGGAATAAATCTGAAACCCAAGTGCAAAGGTCAACCCTAGGAAGGGCAAAAAAGTTTGAAACCCTAAAAGAATCAGAAATCCTAAAGAAGAAAACCTAGGGTTTTTTGCTCGCTCAAGTCTAAGATTGGGTTCACCAAAACCCTTGGCCAAGTTATTAACAAAGGGCATACCAAGTTCAATCCTTAGTCGAGCAATCCTAAATAGATATGTAATTGGGGGCCCATCACATTGCTCAATGTCTCATACAAGATTATTGCCCAGGACCTCACTCTCAACATCCGCAATCTTCTTCCTACAATTATTAGACCTAAGCAAACAAGATTTATTTAAAGCAAATATATATTAGAGAAGAACATCATCACAGTTTGGCAAGGCATGGAGTGGGCACACAGGTTAATCAACAAGCATTCATTAAAATTGACTTTGAGAAAACCTATCATCCCATAAAATGGCCTCTCTTTATCCTTGTCATGTTACAAGCATTAGGATTTGGCCCCAATTTACCCAGATCGTTTAAGATGTTTTGTGTCGATGCCTCGGCATGTCTCTTGGTCAATACAATGCGCTCGAAACAATTTGGTTTGTTCCGCTCTATGCAACAAGCCCCATCTCACCCTTGTGCTTTATGTTCTTGTTGCATAAGGGCTTGGTTACATGTTGGATAATGCAATGGCTCAAGGGCTTGTCAAGTGAATCTCTCTTCCTACAAAGCTTCTTCTCAACTTGATAATGGTCATTTTATTGATGACTCCTTCCTTACCCTTATTGAATAAGAATACATCAAACACACTATGCAGAGTCTTGATATTTTCTATCGTGCCTCGAGTTCTAGTATTCAAAGACTTTATGTGTTTCAACACCCCCCGTCCCAAACTTGGTTGCATAATTGTGCTTGGAAATGGATTCAACGTGGCGAAATTCTTCGATTTCTTGGTATCCCTTCTATTTTTCAAGCTACCCCTTCACATCTATGGCAATATGTCATGATATTGTAGAGAAAAAACTTTCATACTGGATCACTAAGCCACTTTCTTTAGCAAGTTAATTTTAAATTTGCTATAAGGTTCTCATTGTAACTTGTGTGTACTACTCGTCTTGTTGGGTCCCATCCAAAACTTCATACCAAAAACTTGAGAAACTACTCAGATTTTCTCAAGGTCAGTTTCGTGCATGCGAAGGGTTTTTCACCAAGTAGCTTGGAAGTATTATTGTCTCCCGAAGGAGGCATGTGGCTTGGGTATTCTTGATGTTCACCATCAAGGCACTGCTTTGTGTGCGAAATGGATTATTTGTAGTATGGAAGGAAATGAGGCTTGGAAAAATTTGCTTCGCAATTGTATTTCTGAGGGTTCTCCCTACGGTTGAACAACTTGGAAGTGTTTAGGATTTCAAAACCTTGTTATCCTACGTGCCCCAATGAAGGTTGGGTCATATGGAGCAAAAGCATTTGGAAAGTATGGGAGATGATCAAACCATTCCTATTTTGGAATGACGATGGGTTCAGTGATAGTCACCTGTCAACAACCAATCTTTGTGGTGGTCTCTTGTCATCAATTTTCAAGATGTTCTTTTTGCGAAGGTGCCCTGGGTTCATGCCCTTGAGGCTTTTCAAAAGAGGCATGCGCTCAATGCGAGAATTTTTTTTCCATGACCTCCAAGGATTGGCTCTCTTGGTTTGAAACTAAAGCTTTATTTCATTTGAACAACAATGACCAAGAGTCCTTTTAGGAGGTTACTGACAGGGGACCAATAGAAATGCTACAGAAAATTACAGCATCCTTTAACCACCCATGGTGGAAGGATTGGAAATGGTAAGTTGAAACCCCCTTTCTCCATTATTCTCCAAAAACGGGATATGTTTGGCTCTCGCCTTAGCTGCTAAAGATTGTCAAGCTCAATTAGCTATGACCTCTCTAGTTTTTCTCTCACATTTAGAATAGGAGATTCCAATTTGTTTGGAAGGCCAGCTTGAGCCCAACCTCGCGCACATTGTCAAGTGTATTCTCTATCACGGATTGCCTTTGGGTGGTCACCTTATGTGTCTACCAATTGTCCATTTTACAGCCACTCTACAACCTTAAAGCATGTATTCTTGTTCTGCAACAAAGGTCAACTGACTTGGACATGGATCCATGATTTTTCAAACGTTTTTTGTCGAAACCATTCAGTTAACAAAACATTCTCCTTGGTGACTGGCCTATGTTACCTACAAGTTACCCATGGACTTGGCATACATTCTAAGTGGAAATTCTTTTATTTGTCTGGAAAGAAATAAATTCAGCTATTTATATGAACCCTATAGTGGGTACTTTGATTTCAACTTGTAACAAGGCAATCTTATCTCAATTGTTTTTATGTATGTTCAAGTTCAGGCTAACAAGATGGATTTTGGGAATTGCCCATCTCCTGACCTTGTTGGAGCACTGTGACAATGCTACTTACAATGTTGCCCGTGTGCCTCCTTTGCCTCCAAGGGATAGAACCCAGCACAAGCGAGTCATGGAAGAAGTCACTCTCGCCGCCACTCTCATAGTTGTTCTAGCTGGTCTCTCCCACCAAGACACTTGCCTAATCCAATGCAACGAAGCTATTGGGCTCCTCCTCTTCGCCTTGACAAGTTTCCACACATGACTCTAGAAATCTTTGACCCAAAAACACTCAAGTAGAAACTAAAGATAACATGGAGGCAATGAACAATGCATATGTCAGATGGGATCCTTATTTAATGGAGAGAACCTACCAGATGTTGGTTGGGGCAAACCGGATGACTGGGATCCTCCACCTACCACTGGACCCTTTGTAATGGTGGCTTACATTCTTGTTTTATAATGCTTTGTTGATCTGGTGGTCGATCGTTTCACTTTCAAGTTTTTTCTTTCCTGAGCCCTTTAACTGTTGGCCTAGTGTGATAAACTTTGGAGTGTGCTTTCATACCATCTATGTTTTTTACGAATAGTCTGTAATATTTTTATTTAAAACAATATCTCTATTTCATCAAGAAATTAAAAATAAAAGGGCATAAAGCAGCTGAATTGTTCCTTTCTAATGTTTTGGTACACTTTGCTTTTCCTAAGTCCATTGTATCAAATAGAGGTTCTATATTTTTTGGGAAGTTTTGGACCACCTTGTGGAGCAAGACGAATACCTAACTCCAAAAAAACACAAATTTCCATCCTCAAACTGATGGCCAAACAAAAGTTGTGATTAGGACTTTGGAATAATTGAAAATGGTCTATGACAGCAAGCATCCAAGGACTTGGGATAGTCTTTGGCATAGACCCAACACTCATACTATAGGGTAATACAAACATCCACTAACAAGTCACATTTTAAGGCATGTTTGGGTTATTTGCCTACCAACCCACTTGATGTTGCAATGGGACAGTGGAGAGAAGAGAAAGACTTAGATTCAAAGTGACAATATCAATTGAATTCATTAAGATGAATAAAGAAATCCATCTCAAGGTGAAAGAATAGTTGGAGAAGTCTGAAGCAAGCACAAGACTAGATATGTTCAATACTGAAAGGAGAACATGCTCCAAGTAGAGACAAGATGTGGCTGTATTTCAGCAAGAAGAGGCTTCACGGGTAAGCTAGGAAGCTCAAAGCTCTAAGGCATAGGCCATTCACCATCTTGGAGCAGGTCAGAGAGAATGCTTTCAAGCTTGAATTACCCCCATTCATGCGGATGCACTTGATGGTAAATTGTGGGAGCTTGCACCTATAGACTATAGTAGCCATCCATGTTGGATGAAGAAGAGGAGGGACAATTGCTACCCTCTATAGAAGACTGTCTTGGATGCACAAGGAGATTTGGAGAAGGATGTAGTGTTGCAGCAAAAAGTCACAGAGACTAGAAGAGGGCCTCAAGAGTCTTGGCAGGTCAGCATCAAGGGTACGACGAGAAGGCAAGCAAAATGGTACCTCAAGGAGAAAGTGGGAGAACTCTTAACACGTATCCTCAACAACTAAACTTTTGTGGGATCAAAATCCTCCCAAAGCCTCCTACAATGGAAATATGATCCATAAGGATAATGTTACAGGAAAAACATAACTCTTCACCAACCAACCATAGATCCAGCAAGAAGAATCAGAAGCAGTGCTCAGAAGTGAGTAATTCTTGTAATATCACGAAACCACCAGTTAAGACAGGGTGGTGGTTATGCAACTGCCCAGTGGTTCTGTCTAGCTGAAAGTGGCAGTTCTACATGCAAAAACAAAACAGGCAATGTAACGGCAGAATAACAGTTTTGCTTCATAATTCCTTTGGAAATCCTTTATCGCATTAAAGGAAACTTCCAAAACATGATAAATAGGAGACATGAATCCAAATGCAAGCAAGGGTGTAAAGGGAGAAAGAAAGGTGCAAAGTATGGACTGAGTGAGCAAACAGCAGGTAAATTGCTGTATTTTTTCTACCGTGCTCTTTGAAAACTGTCTTTGGTGGAATAAAAAAGGGGAAATTAAGCTATTGCCACTTCCACCTGGTTTTCCCCACACTGGTGTTTCCAGGTTGAAAATCTTTTGTGTCAATCGTCAATCTTTCTTGTTTGCTGTTCATGATTCTTTTCATTCATAATTCATTGCTGCAAGTTCTGTTTTATGATTCCAACAACTCACTACACTAATTCAAGCCCTTACAAGCATTCAAAACTGTCATTTGAAGTAGAATTGAAGGACAGTACCTTTGATTCTGAAAATTGCAATTTAGCAACTGCTATCAAAAGTTTGCAGATCGTTGATCGAGGACATTAATAAAAAAAGAGATTTGTTTTGAAGTATTATTTTCTGCCATCTCAGAATGTGGCAAATAAAATGTGGTGGTTGACTTGAATATAGGTACAAAGATATGTTAAGAGGCTGAAGCCTGACATGGTGAACAATAGAGATAATAATGACAGTTAATGGTAAATTTCTTGAGAATGACATAAGTGGAAAACTAGATTTGAGGACATCTTCTCCCTCTCAGTAATCTGTTACCTTTTCTGATAGCACTTATCAGGTATGTTGAATAGTACTGGAGGAAATTTGTTCCTGATTTCCAGTGATCATTGTCAGTTGTGCTTCCATCCATTATCAACAGAGGTGGGTGTTAAGTTTGGGGTTACAGTGATGGTGTTAAGTGACAACGTTTATCACCATTTTAACTAGTGGCAGGAAATTAATGCTACTAGTTTTTTTATTTCTATAGCTTTCTTATGAGGGGAAGAGTCAAGGTTATAGGGAGCTCTTTCTCATCTTCAAATGACCTTTGTACAAATTGAGAAAGAAGAAATGTTGCAGTAGTAATATATCTGTGTTGGGTTTCTAAATACAGTTTGTGAGGATACTATTTTGGATGTGGTTTGAAGAGGGAAAACTGTAAAAAGCAGTAAGGAGATGAATGGCGAGTTAAAGCTGAAGTCTGTCAGCAGAAGAAGCGTCTAAAAGTTTGGAGCAAAAACACACAGTGTTTGCTCCTAAGAAGAGAAGAGTACTGCATGCTTGCAAGGTACAAGGGGAGGAATGGAGTAGCTCCGTGTATGATGAGGAGTTGAGGGTCAAAGATGCGTGTGATGATCCGGGGCATACAAGAAGATGCCGAAGCTTGTTATCAAGCAGGCACTTAAAACATTGGTGAAATAAGTAATTCTTGATAAGATAGACTCTAATTGCTGGGAGGTGAAGAAAGAGATAAATAAGCTGGCTAGGACAAATGATGGCGGAGCAGCACACGGACAAAGCAAAAATACTACAGGTAAGGAGAAGGGTAGCATTACCACCGAGTAAAGTGTTAATTCAGAAAGCCTCGTTCCTTTTCAGGAGAAAAGTCTACCAATACAGAGCAAGTAGTAATTGTGGCCAAATGGGAAGATGTGTTTACACTCTGGAAGAAAAGAATATGAAATTCAAGAAGATTCTTTGAGAGACATGCATGTGCCTGGAGAAGGAGCTGGTTATACAGAGGGATGCAGCGTAAATTATAAAAGGCGGTAAGAATATGGATGTGTTGCCAATCAGCTAAGACCTTTGTTAATTTTCCTGACTCGTGCTAGCTAGAGGCGGGTCACACGTGCCTGATTCCTCCTGCAATTGGGTTTAATCTTTAGATCACTATGATCGCCTGGCCTCTAGCAACCAGTTAGTAGCCCCTTCTACAGAATTTCTCGGCAGACGCGCTTTGAAATCATTCTGCTTTAGAATCAGGAGCCCTAATTAGTACACGTTTGTGCATGAGCTTTGAGACTCGCCGACTCAAAATCAAAATTAAATCAAATGCACAAACGATGGTGGCAGTAACTGAAGTTTCTATGTGGTTGCATAATACAATTCAATGTTGTTATTCATTCTTGCTAGCTGTTTTCTTTTGGGTAGCTCTCTGGGGAAATATGGACCTGGTATCTGGATTTTCCCAGAAGGTTTGTTGGAATTGTGATGATCACAAGTTGCTGCAATGATGGGAATCTGTGGATGGCCCTTTGTAATCTTGAGGGTAAGGTTGCTTTTCCTTGATAAACAATACAATATAGTCTACTTGATCTTGATTCAGAGGTAGTGGTCTTCAGTATTATGTAAACAATGTGAAAATGTACAATAAAATCATTTTCTGCCTAGCCCAAAAATAAATCATCTTGAATGAACTGGGTTTAGCCAAGTCGTCGTTTGATTATGATTGAACACGGAACAAAAATTCTAGTGAAAAACATGGGCATAAAAATACAAGAAAGAAACTGAATCCTAACCAAACTTGCCTAAATCATCGAGTAAATGACTCGCTTCAAAACGCCTTGGAAGGTGTTTCAAGCCGTAGCAGTATCGACGAATATTGAAAGTGCTCATCAGCATTTGTTTTTAGTGCCTAAGAAATGCGGGGCAAAATACTCATCCCTCGACAAAAGTTCTCTCTTTTAACGGATCGCTGAGTGTTGCCGAGTACTTCGTGTATATATATGTTCATTCTTTATTTCTGTCATTGGTGAAAATAACAGATAGTTGAGTAACAATCAGGTTGGCCGCCGTTTAACTTTGCTCCAAAAGGCTCAAAGACCTGCTAGAAGAAAAATCTGGATAATGAAGCTCCTTATGCTGCTTTAAGGTGATTTCAATGCAAAGACACCAAACAATAGATACTTTTAGTTGAATAGTGAGGAAAGAGGGGATAAACATCCACTCTAGCTTGAAGAAAGTGGGGACTAGCTTTGGAAAAGAGATTCACAAGATGGGAATGCAAGTGTGACACACTTTAGAGCAGAATTATTAGGGCTATGTAGTTTGTATGGCATGGTCATGTGTAGCGGCATGAGAATGTGACCAAGGTCACGAGGTATCACATGTAAAACATACAGTGGGCAAATTGTAGTGGACCATATAATTTGTTGTCAAAATTCTATTTTTAGGATATTGGAGTTCGATATTGGAGATTGTCGTAGGGAGCTAAAATCTAATCATATGTCGCTTTTTGTGAAGTTTGGCTTTCCCACAAACAATCAGCAAAGTGGACATGTCCAACACATAAAAAAGATGACTCAATCCCAAGGGAAAATCCTCTTGAATCAAAAAAATCAGGAGCTCTTCACCGCGGCACTTAAACAACTTCAGGTGACGAAAAATTACATAAGGAGCAAAGAAAACAATGAAGATAGTGTTCATATATGTAGTAGTATGTCGATCCCTTTAATCCACAAGGCGTTAAAGGCTTATAAGAGGTCCCGACCTAGGAAGGGGGTTGCAAATACCTTCCCGATTTATTCGTGGTACGCCGATAAATGCAAGGCTGCAAAAAAATCCCTCAAAGAAAATGAGAACTATAAATAAAGCAAGAAAGAATATGATTACTTGATAAAAGCCAAAAAAAGGAGCTATATACTCTTAAGAAGGAAAATATTAATATCTCTGAGTAAATACAACCCCAAAGGCTTTTAGAGAGAGTTACAACAAAAGAGAAAACAAATAGAGAATGATATCACAGATGGTCAATGGATAGATTATGTGAAGCTCCTCTATGAGCGAACATAAGAGAGATAAACCTCTCATAATTAACACGTCAATCGACCTCTTCTCAATGGAAGATATCAAACAAGGTATAAAGAAACCAACAGGGGGTAAGGCGCATGACATAAACAGGTTGCGAGCCGAATTTCTAAAATGGGGAGTTGAAACCCTTGCTCCAAACATCACAAGAGTTTTTAACAACATCACACAAGATGGCTTTCCGACATAATGGACAACTAACGTAGTTATCTCTCTCTGCAAAAGTGGTGATGTCAATAATCCTTCAAACTACCATGCTATTATGGTCAACCATCTTCTTGGAAAACTTTTCAGAAGCTTGGTAGAGCAAAGAATTAGTAGTTGGGCGGAAAAAGAGGGAAAAAGAGCTAAATGGCAGACAAGCTTTAGACCAAAGCATTCCACCATTGATCACTACATCTCTCTTAGACATTTGATTGAAAAACTCTGGGACACTGAAGGGGAGGAAGTATTTTGTTGGTTTGTTGACTTTTAAAAGGCCTTTGACACAATGTCTAGGGAAAAACTATGGAATATAATGGATGAACTTGGTATTCCTGATGAGTATAGAGTTGTAGTGCATAAACTTTATGAGCAAGTAAAATCTAAAATCAAAACTAGCAAGGGCATGTTTGAATGTTTTGGTAGCGGCATTGGAGAAATAGAGGGATGTCCTCTATCTCCTACTTTGTTTGGTTTATACATAAATAAACTTGAGGAATGGTTAAAAAAAATAGATGGGGATGGTATCCATCTGGCGAGTTATGTGGCAAAGCTACTTTTATATGCAGATGACCTTATTCTAATTGCAAAAATTGTGCATGGTTTAAGAGAACATTTGAGGGCCTTAGAACTCTTTTGTTAGGAGGTTGGGATGTAAGTGAACACTAGCAAGATCAAAGTCGTGATTGTTTCCTTAAATAGGAAGAAGCAATAGGTTACATTTATTTTTGAAAGAAGCCCACTAGAAATAGTGGAAGAGTACAAATACCTTGGAATTTTTTTCCATAATAGGCTCAGTTAGGAGACTTGTAGAGTGAAAAGGATTCAATGAGGGTGGAGAGCATCTTACCTACTTCAGGACAGGTGCAAGAAAGCGGAATTATGGGATTGGAAAACCAAGAAAACCTTCTTCGGTTTGTTGGTCATGCCAATTGTCCTTTATCAGTGTGAGGTATGGGGGGAGTAGTAAGTCAAATCACAAGTGGAGATAAGTAGAAAGAATCCAAAAGCATCTAATCACTAATAGCATCAAAGTCAAAGCAACAGTTCTGTATGAGATCCTTTTGGCTGAAATAGGGACTTTCATGATGGAGGCTGTAATGCCATATTTTTTTTGAACTAAAAAGCACACTACACTTGTTTTCTTATATATAATGCATATCTATATTTCATATATTCTATATAACAAATCTTTCCAAAAGTATGCATTGAAATAAAAAGGTTCTTAGCTTCAATATAAATTCAAATGACCATTTTACAAGATGCTTGCAACTACAAAATGGAAACTTCTTAGTGATGACCAATGTTTTCAAGAAACAATAAGTACAAAATGGTTATATACAAGAATGAGAAACTTTACAAGCCACATTTATTTACAAGATGAAGGTAATGACCACAAAAGATGAGGATGACCAAGATGGCAAGAGGCATCAACTATCTCCAACATGAGCTCCAACTCCAACACTCCTACAAGAATCCAATTCCAAGAGAACATGGCTTGTTTACCACCCAACCAATAGGCATCATCACATGCCTTTCCATGGTTGGAAGTCATGCTAGCCTCCCCCAAGCCCCATGGGAGAGAGGAACTAACTTCCACAATGTGCACAAGTATAATGGGGATTAAACACACAATAAGAGAAAACATAAGACCATTCAACCACTTAGACCTACTATACAATGAAAACCACAACATGAGGAGAACAAGATCAACCTCACAAGGGGAAGAGAGGAAGAAGGATGCCCAAATCAAGGTGTCCAAACCATAGGAGCACCAATAAATATATGTATACAAAACTCCTTATACCTCCTAATCATTCATCCCCCTTATTCCTCCTTATGCTATAGAAATCCTTCTTGGGAGGATTTTCAAACCCAAAAGGGTTTCCCTCACCAAGAATGGGGAAAGGTTCAAGCCATATGAAAATTTTCTCCCACCTCAAACCATATGAGTGGATGAGAAGGGACCTTCATGGATTGACCTACAACCATGAGGTTTGAGAGGTAAATCCCTCTCTCTTCCCCTACATTCTCCAAAAACCATCATTCCACAATATGATGGTGGAGAGAAAACAAAGAAAATAACAAGAACAAACAAACAACCACATTCACCATACAACTTCACAACACATCATTTCACACACTATTTTATTGATCAAACATAGTTTACAAGATAAAAAAAACTAAGAAGAAAAAGGTTAAGAACCCCTACCTATATAATGCTTTCCAAGACTCTAAGCTTTTCCCCTTTGTCCAAGCTCCCCTCCAAGCTCCCAAAATTTTCCAAGTGCTCCAAAAAAAAATGAACCAAGAAGACCCATTCCTTCCACATGAGGAAGAATAAAAAGAGGAACCCAAAAGTTTCCTCACCAATGAGAAAGTGACAAGTGTCACCTCCTCTCCTCTCAAGAGTCAAATATTTCCAAAAACCAAATAAGTAAGAGTAAACTCACCTTTTATCCCTTTTCACCCAAAATACCAAAAACTAAAATAAAAAAAAGTGGAGCAACTTTTAAACACTTTCACACAACCCAACCATCTTACATGGATGGTGACTAAAGAGGGCTAAATGGGAAGGGAAACTCCCTCCCAAACCTTGGAAATAGGCCCCCCCTACCTATTAGGTAGGAGGTCCAAGGGCCCATTTTCATGCTAAGGGAACCCCCCAAACTCAAAAGGGGTCCCAAAAATTACCCAAAATAACCCAATTTCAAGTTTGGCATTCTTGGGCACATGGGTAGAGGGTGTGGGGGTCCACCCAAGGTTCACATGTGGTCCCCCAATCCCTTCTACCACTACCAATACACACACAGTTCCTAAAACCAACACTTAACTTAAGACAAGATCATTAAACCCCTAAGCTAGTTTACTTAATAAAACACACACCCTAAACCTAATTAATTTTACAAAACAATATTACATTACAATTGAGGGGTTCACCCATGGTGCCTAATTAAATACATCTAATCTAAGGCCTCAAACATTTAGCATGGTTAGGACTCAGCCCATGGGCCGCTTGTGCACAATTGCGTAGCTGCCCTGAAACCCATGCTCTCTTATACATGTTACCTGCACACTCATTGCACACATTAACCACATCTGTCCAATATAATAAACATCATCTAAACATCACAATATCAATCAAACTTTATAATGTCCGAACATAATTTACAATTGATAGTGCAATGCATATAATTACCCACATAGTTTGTCATGAATCATCCACAATAAAATTGCAACGACATACACTTAGGTTAGCATGAAAATCACCATCATTAAATCCAAAACACTATATCATTAATCAAATCAACCACAAGAGACTAACATCTAACCAATAAGTCTATCATATAACCCTGTTAGTGTCATCAACATCATAAGAAATATATCAGTATACGAATCTAGTCCAATTGGCGCTACGCGCCCCAAAATGCCATAATGTCCATGAGGATAAAATATCATAGTAAAATGCTCAAAGTCTATCAGAGTCTCAATCAAAACATGTCTAGAAATAAAGGAACCAACAGAAAACTGGAGCTATAAAAATGTGGGCACTACAGAGGCATCAACATTAACCCAATTGATATGTTCTTAAAAAATTTTGAAAACATAGATAACCATTACTGTCCCAAAATGGTTTTGAGGAGGAGTTGGATCGTAGGAAGAAGATGTAGATGAAGCAAATCAACAAGTGGATGAATACATTAAGCTGCAAGATTTCCTAACACAAATGCATACATATAAAAGTTTGTCTTAGATAGATTCAATACTTCCATGCGGACAAAACAAATTGGTCGAAAAAAGTGTACTTTGTAAAAGAGTTCAAACCCACATGGGAGCATGGGGAAAAAATGTATCGATAGGATGCTCTTAAGGGTAAGGCTAGGATGTTAGTGGCTTAGTTGAGGATCAAATCACATCATCTTAGGTGTGAGACTTAATAGATGGATGGTCCCTAGGGAAAATTGGGAAGAAAGAACTTGTGTTTTCTGTAGTAAAGGGGTGCATTGAAACTGAACAGACACTCTAGCATTTTGTAATGTGCAACATATAAGGATATCTGTTTACAATTTGATTTGAAGGTGGGCAACCTAAATAAGTTATTTGACAAGGAAAGGATCCACAAAACGGTTGGCTTCCTAGTCGTGATTCATAGTAGAAGATCTGACATCAAAAGAAACCTGAAAGTTTCTTAGAGATGCGGCTCTTGGTCCCTTAGATTGCTTGGTCTCGTGGATGTCATTAAAAATATTTCATTTCATTTCATTTATGAGTGTGACTGATGTTTGGTTTTTTTGGGGGTTTTTAACAAAGGGTAAATGAAAGGATGAGATAACCAATTAATTATTTTGTTAATTTGAGGGTCAAGGTCATCGTCATATGGGTATAAGGATCATGGTCTATTAGGTTTATATGTTGTTATTGATCCATGTGTGACAAGATAAAGGGGGTTTTTTTGAATGGATACAAATTTTATACTTGTAGAAATAGTTGTGGGATGCAATAAAAAGGTATATCCGACTTGAGATGTGTCAAGGCATGTATCTATAGATAGTTGAACACATTTTTTTGGTTTATGAAGATACAGAGGAGGAGGGGAAGCTCGTGCAAGAAAACATGTGCATCCATCAATCAATTGACCATTACATTAATAGGAAGGTCACTTCTATTGTGGCATCACCTCCATTGGCATAAGGATCATGGTCTAGTGGGTTTATGTCTTATTTATATGTAAGCTTGCTACCTATATGGGTTCTTCAATCAAATGCTCAAACACTTTTTATAACATTTATTAATATTCTTTTTCTAATCAATTATGATCATTGTATAAATGTATAGACACCTAATTTTGGTTCAAGCCTTGTTATTGCAACGTTTTTAGGGTGCCTTTGTGCATATGGTCCATCGATTCATATTAGGCTCTTAGTGACACATTCTCTTATGTTTTTATCTCCCTCTTCCTCTTTGCATGGCCATGTATTTCCCTATTTTTTAATTTCCTCTCTCCTCTATGTTTCAGACTTCCTTCATTTGTGGTCATTTGACAACTAATAGCATGTGGTAGTAATTTTATTTCATTGTTTCTAGTCATGTGGGTTTTGGGGTCACTATGACTATTGGCTTTCTATATAGTTTTGGGTAGGCTTTTGTGTGCCAATAGGTTTGTAATTTGAATTTCAAAATCATGTAGATACTTTTGAGCCCCCAATGGCATTTTAATACAAAGTAACACAAGCATAAAAGGAACGTTTTTCTTTAATAGGTAACTATTTATCTTGATTTGTTATTTCTAAATATCTACTTATTTTGTGTGGTTGTACCAAAAGAAGGATTACATGACACTCATGTACTTTTTCATTCTCTAAGGGCTAGATAAATCCTCGAGGCCTCTCTCATCTTAGGAGAGATGATATTTTGTGCATACAACTACATGAAATATGATTCCTAACTTGATATGTAAACCAACCCCTAAGATTGGGTGGTTTTTCCTAATAACACTTCACATTTTTACCCTTATTGGTGGATTTGTTAGGGTTTTGGAGCCAAATTGCCAACGAGAAGACATTCTAGCATTATTGTGTGAAATTGGAAGAAGCATGTAGAGCCACGAACATCGACAATACCACTAGTGGTGTTTTTTTAATGACATTAACCACTAACCAAAGTTGTTACTAGTCATACATCGTGTTTTATGGTCTAAAGCCTTAGAATATGGCCAAATCCTTAAATTTCCTTCTGGTTTGGATTTCGAGTCTTCTCTTGGCATTTCCAAATTAGATTATTAATCAGGTATGTCTTATTAAGGCGTAAATTCTTCGTAAATTTTTTCAATTCAATTTTTATAGTTTATTTTTAATTTGTATGTCCCTTTTTGCACATTTTGCACCTTTAATTGTTGTATTTTTATATATAGGTTAGGTTTTAATTTAGTATTGTTTTAATACATTTAGACATTTGTGTTCAAAATAGTTTAAACAAATTAGTGACCCTGATACTTGAATACATATCTAGGGCTTCCCCTTAGGGTTTTATATTTGTATCTTCTAAGGGTTTGATTTTATAAAGATTTGATTGCATCAAGAATTTTTATTAACTCTTTTCTTAGATTGTGCCTTATCATTAGGGCTTTTCTTGCAAGGACAATGTTGGATTTACTAAGCTATGTTCCTTCTTTCTTGTGTGTATTATGTACATTTTTTTGTCTCTTTCCATTTCTCAAAGGTAGATATAATTTATATGTGGCATGCATTTTCATGATATTGTAGACATGGAGGGTTTATAGTTTCTATATAGCATTAGGCATGGCAATATGGTTGTCATGTGAATGTTTATCAATACGTGCATGTACCTTTTCTAGCCTATGACATAGATTGTTAAAATATGGTTTATATGTGATGCTTTATGTGTTGATTCCCTTCCAATTGACAACATGGCTCTATATCCATATAGTGATGCAATTGGATTCTTATATGTTGATTGATTATGATGTAAATGTTATAACAACTTGAAAGGCTCAACCACATAATGCTTCCATTGATCCTTTTTCTAAAAGTAGGGTTTGCATGAAAGATAAAAATGGTCTAATAGAATACCATCTTTCTCTTCTTGGTATATAGATTAGGATAATAAGGAGACCATTCTAAGGTTAGAATACCAGTTTTTAATGTCATGGATCTAGAAGGTGATGATTCACACTCTATCTAAGATGTAGGGTTCCAAAGCCTAAGTCTCAAATAGGAAGTGACGTCTCTACCAAAAAATTGATTGTAGATTGGTTGTAAAGGTTGTAAACAAGATAGAGATACTTATGTGAGAGTTGTAAAAATGAATTGTAAGGATCAATAGGTTGTAAAACCCAAAGGAAATATGGTAAAGTAAGGACCAATTTAGATATTAATACAATATAATAAGAATATATACTCTATTCTAAACTATGCATTTATACCCATATAAAAATCAATAAAAACTGAAAAAATATAAAGGAAATGAGAGGTTAGAGATATTTACCTTTGTGCATAAAGAATTGATGCATTAAATTCCCCCCATGGTTAGTTAACACCTTAGAGAGAGAGATAGAGAGGAGAGAGAGAGAGAGAGAGAGAGAGAGAGAGAGAGAGAGATTACATGGGATCATAAGTGGATAGAAGAAGACCTAAAAAATCTACTTATTGGATACTCCATGGGTAGGTCATGAAAAGTGTAGCTCTTATTCTTGAGAATCCTAAGAACACAATACTCTAATAGAAGACCCTAAAAGATAAGAAAGGCTAACTTCATGACCTTTAAGAGTAGTTTGGAAAGCACAAACAAATAAAATGAATGATGAAGATGTGATGATAAATGTACTCAAATTTTTCCTATCAGTAGGGAACATAATTAGGCAATGCATTTCCCTCTAGTTGACGACATCTACCATGATCGATGCAGTCTTCTATCATAAATAAAATCCAAATGGTTTCAACCATGGTTGGTGTCATTAACTTTGGGTAATGCCTCATAACGGGTTCTTAAAAGGATGTTTTGATGAATAGAGGAAGACTTTGGAGCTACTGAAATGTGATCTAGTGGAGCTATAAGTGTGTTGCAAGTGGATACGAAGGTGATTGTAAGATGATAACAAGGTGATGCCATAGGGAGACTATAAAAGCATGAATATGAGGGTGTAAAGGATAAGGTAATTTTTGGTCAAAATGAGTCCTTTTTCCATTTTTATTATCTTGTGCTTTGATAACCCATGTCTCTTTTTTGCAAAGTTATCAGAAGTTTCTCCAATTTGCGGGTGGAAAAATACTAGTTTCTTTACTTCATAGGCCATGAATTACTATTGTAGGCCATGAATTCCACCATCCTCCTTTTTGCCTTGAAGTGTTAACATTTTATCCTCGCACACCTCCTCTTCTCCTTTTCTCCTTCTTCCTTACTACTCAATTGTGCTTGAAATTTGCAGCATATAACGATGTACTACCAATGTCATCGACTAATGTCTTAAGTCATGGTTTACTGCATTTTTTCATAGAGGTTTTATAACCGCAAGTGACCTTTCAAGGGCATAAATCACTTGTAAGCCACCTTATGGGCCTTGCACAATGGTTTATCCACTTGTGACATATTATCCTTGCCTTGAAGTGCCCAATCAATTCATGACACCTTTCCTTACTTTCATCTTGTTCTCCTCATGCGCAATATACTATGTTTTACCGCAATTTTTTTTTTGTGTAAGTTTTTAATTCCATTGCATAGTTTTTTCTACACATGTATTTAGCTTGCTTAGGTGTTGATAAGATAGATGGGAAATACAATTCTCCATTTTTTTAGGTGGTGGTTGCAGATTTAGATCAGATTGCAAAGCTTAAAACATAATTAAAAATTATCTTATATTATTTGAATAATACATTGGCTATTATATAGTCAAGGAAATAACCAAAACAAATTCCTAGTAAATATGATTAAAAAACCAGCATAATCACATGTAACAATAGCAAATAATATTGCTATAACAATATAATTACCAAAGGTAATTATTAAGTTAATAATTACTATAGTAATTTCCCATTGTAAATATGAACACTATTTGATTTCATAACATTCCCCCTCAGTGCAAACATGGGGAAAACATCAGTCTCATACATGTACCTAATTTCATGATTTGGTGATTTTTACAAGAGAACCACAAACCTCGATGGTGGTTTTGCATATGGCTAACCAACAACCAAAAAAGGTGGTTTTACAAGTGGTTTACCAACAACCAAAAGTGGTGGTTTTATAAGTGGTTTAACACAAACCACAAATGATGGTTTTTCAAGTGGCTTACCAATAACCACATGATGATGTGCAGTACTTTCATCAACTCTCGTCACTATCTCACCTCAGGGGATGACATAAAAAATTCTACTCGTACACAAAAATATTTTATAATGGAAATGGAACATTGGTATTATGTTCCCCCCCTCAATGTGGAATTTATATTTATTCATAAACAAGGACACTACACACCACACACAATTCAAAACAATCACACATTGAAAAATGTCACCAAATATTTATATGTCCCCGTTGGTGGTGACTAACGAGAGGTCGTTGATCAACCTCCAACCTCTGATTCTTATGTTCTCCTATGATCTATTGCTAACTCATCAAATAGTGAATTTGAGGATCAATTACATGTCGAAGGATGTCAGATTCCACTGATAGTGCGTCCAGTTGAAATGCAGGTAAATTTTTTTGTTATTACAATATTTTTCAACAACGACCCAGAACAACAATTGAAAATTTTACTATAGTGCAAATACTCCTTTGTTTTAACACTTATAACGACATGCACTAGTTGAATTGACAACACAATGACAATACTAACAAAAGATTTAATTTAGACAAAATGACTAAAACAACAAGACACTTTTTACGAATTTTCCTTTGATGACAATAGACTCAAAGAACATTGCTCAATGTATCTTGGACTTACAAAAAATTAGACTATGATTTCTAATTTGGAAACTAAACATATATACCTACACATTTGAAACATACAACTAGATAAGATATATATATACATTTAATGACATGACATAAAGGCCCCTGACTCGATTTAAAAGTAAACTTGATAAGGAACTAAAAACATTCTATGACTTTACCATATGATGACATTTATTTTTTCATATGAGTAAATGGTGGGTGAAGGCATGCATACACGACTGAGTAGTGGATGGTGGATTGTGTAATGCCCTGATCCATTGCTCACAATCATTGAGGTGCGGGTACCATCTCCGCACCTAGCCATCAGTATATTCAGGAGCGTAGTTCACCTTTTCCTTGAACAAGTTACAAGGTATCAGATCTCGTCCGTATTTTACATAAGTTATATGAGATGATTCAAGATCCTTTCAGGGCACAAGTTAGTTCTTGGTTATTGGTGCAACCTACATAGGGACAATGATACCTCTCTGGGTGTCGAATGTCATCCATAATTTAGGCTAATCTATCTCCCTTAACCGTTTTGGATGGATAGTAATCATACTAACATACGTATACTTGTATTTAATATGTAAATTGTATAGAGTAAGATATTGTTTAAAAATAACATAACATAATAATAATAATATTAATATTAATAATGACTGAATATAATGAGTTCTTATAAAGATAAATGGAGTAAACTAAATAGATGTAAATTAACGATGATCAATAAATAAAATAATAAAAAGGAAAATAAAATAAAACAAAATAATTAATTAATTAAATGGGAACATTTAATGAATTCAGTGGAGTGGTGGAGTGAAATTTAAAAGAGGTGGATTTATTTGATGGAGACGTGAGAGTTGGTGATGGACGATTGACCATGCATGGGTAGAAATTAGTCATGAAATTAATCATGGCTTTACTCACACGATACCAACCAAACTTAGAGGAAGAATGGGCAGTGGAAGAATAAGTGCAACATTAAATACATTAATGGCCATTGGAATTTGCATAGTGACTCCACTAATATGCATGTTTATGTGAAGTTTTTCCATTTTTATCCCTGCTATTCTTATTGTGTCGGTTTTGGTTAACTTTGAAGTCGTATTGCGAAAGGATTCGAAGAGAAAGTAGGAGAGGGAGTGCCAAGGAATTCCCAGACATGGATCTCCACCCTTTGCTCTTTTTGCATTCATCCGTAACAAGTGGTATTATATGGCTTAGTATTCTAGTTTGGA
Organism: Taxus chinensis; assembly: GCA_019776745.2. Lineage (NCBI taxonomy): Eukaryota > Viridiplantae > Streptophyta > Pinopsida > Cupressales > Taxaceae > Taxus > Taxus chinensis. Next base: position 213,380,321 of record CM034146.1, read on the forward strand.
ATTTTAGAATGATTTAGTTCCCTAACTATGGTATTTTCATTTTTACATAGTTGGACATTCATGGAATGATTCTATGGCGATTTGTTGTTACCCATTAGTGAAAATTGTTCCCCTGTGTGTGTTTTGAATTATTAAATGATTATGTGGTAATTTGTGTTACCCATTACTGAAAATCACTCTCCTAGGTGTATTGCAAATTATTGAATTATTCAGTGGTCAATTGTTGTTACCCATTACTGAAAATTGTCTTCTTATGTGTGTTTCAAATTGATCACACTAAAGTACAATGGGAGAGAAATAATATTAAAGAAAAATCTCGTGGTTGTGGTTTGCGAATGTTCCTTAAAAACCATGCTTTAAAATCTGAGTGTGGGTAGTTTCTGATATTAACTCTTTTCTTGGGAATCCTATTTTAGAATGCACGTCTGTTGTATAAATCTGGTTCATTTTGATTTAGGGTGCTCATTAACCTTGCTATTGGGTGATTCTCAATTTGTAATAGAGTTGTATATTGAATGCACCCCAAACTCTACAAAACAAAAAACAAAGCTAAAGAAGGAAGACTAACACCATTGCCACCTAATTAGCTAGGGCTCTAAGTCTAGGAATGTAACATTAAGTTAAAAGCTTAAAAGAATGCCTAATTAGTATGGAAACAATGAAAAAATCAAATAAACATGCCTAATAATATGATCAATTACCTAACATGGGCTTAAATAGACCTAAGGGGAAATCAAATGGTTATGGTTACTACTCAAACAATGGTGAAATGACCTCTCCATATGACTTGTTAAGTCAGTTTAGATTATTCATCTACTAACCTTGTTGAAGGTTTTAAGAAAGGATTAAACTTGGCTTAGAAATCATATGTATTATATGAGATGCAAATCAAAGCATGGTGTAGAGTATAAAGGAATGAGGTGAGTTGTTTTTATAGTTTTCCTTTTGGGAGAAACTTGTATTTTGGTGCATGTGGGACTAAAAGCCCCAAATTAGATTAGAATTGCTAATCATGATTAGGCCTTGCTAATCACAATTAGTGAATTACCAAGTTATTAAGAGGTGTGGAGCCTTAATCGACCACTTAGGGTTAACTAGGAGGCTAGGATAGACTTTTGAAGCTTGCTGAGACATTATGGAGGTGAATGGGGTGATTTTGAGTGGTTGGAAGAGGGGTTTGAGTCAATATTAGGGCATATTGACCAAATCAAGGGAAAAATAGGCTTAATTAGCTTATAAATGCTAATTTTCTATTTTGAAGAGGGTTTTGGCTTACGGTTCGCCGTAAAATGGCATCTTAAATGCGAATGGGATTTGGTGATCAACAAAGTGCTTGTTAACCAACCAAAGTGGCAAGAAACATTAGTTAATTAGCAAAGAGTACTAATTATAATGAAATTAGGAAGAATAAGAGTGATTTGCGTGTGTTTTGGCAATAATATTACAAAAATGGAATTTAGGTGTCTACATTTACCCTTGTTTGAGGTGAAGTTAGTGACTTCACTTCAAATATAGTAGACAAACATAAATAGGTAATTTTTTTTGAAGAAAAATTAGTTGAATGAAGGATGCCCCCTCGAGTGTCGATGGGGTGATAGAAGAAGTCAATCGATGATCGAAAATATGATTTGAAATGGATAGAAGAAAATGGGTCAAAACGGACGTGAAACCCTTAGGTATTGAGAATGGATAAGGATATGGATATAAATGGTTGTTTATTGCCCCAGGTGATTTGGAAGAAAAAATAGTAATGGTAATAAATGATAAGTGATAAGAAATGATTAATTGAGAAATATAGGACAAGCCCAAGCTTTGCATCCAACTTTTCAATAAGCAACCTATTTATATCATTTTGCCCCGAGGTCTACATCATCAGATTTTATTAAAATGAACAAAGATGTAAGATAACATGAAAAACTAAATCACTAACATTTGTTCATTGCTACATAACTCCATGCACCATACATAATGTAATGCAATACAAGAAAGTAAAATGATATCTAACTCAATGCAACATACATAATGCAATGCAATATGAGAAAGTAAACTAACTAACCTAACAAAGAAACCAGTATAATCACACACACACTCAAATAAACAACGTTCAAGACACTTGTACCAATGTTTTTGTTATCAAACTGTAGTTCCTGAATGTTCATGTTGTAATGACAAGGGTTAAAAATGATGCCCTAAGCAATAACACATGTGAGGGAAAAACATAGCACACAAGTAGTCCCATGGAAAGCATTTATTCATTATGACACAGTACCTTGCAACTCACTGTTACACAGGAGTACCAACATAATAAGCAAACCCAATTTTGTTAATGGAGGTAGATCATGATGATTCGCATGTCATTTGAGACAAGAACAAGCAAAAACGTCAAAAATATGGTTTTGTAAGACATATTTCAACATTCAAGGATGATGCAATTAACACAGGCTTTAGTTGCATATATGTTATTTACCATTTTTTTGTAAAATTTTAAATTTTGGATTTTAATTAATTTTTTAATTTTTTTTGTTTTCTTTGTAATAATAATTTTTTTAATTTTTTTTTAATGTTTTCATTTTTTTGTATTATTTATTATTTTGTTTTTTAAAATTTTTATAGAAGAAATAACGAAGTCCCGAGACAACGTTAAAAGTGACCACAAGGCAAAAAAAATGCCCCGGGTAGTAGAAAAGCCGCTGGGAAGCAAAATATGCCCCAGCGTAGCAAACATGTGCTAAAAATAATCATCGTGACCAGTGTTAGAGGAATTTTAGATGATACACGTCAGTCTTGAGGCACTTTGGGAGCGAGAAACACACCATGGGAGGTAGAAATGAGCATATAAGCCACCACAACAAGTTATTTTACCACATTTGCTTACCATTTGACTACTAAATTGAGCTCTAACCTATGAGAGGAAATGACGAGGATAGTGGATCGAAGGCACCGTGCAGACCTCGTGCGGGACTACCTGAGACTTCTCGAGGATGGACCACAAGTACATAGTTCTCCCTTTTACTCTAGCAGTTCAATTTTTTTGAATATTTAACGAAAAATATGTATTTTAGGTTAAATTTAGGGAAAAACTGGGGGGACGCATATGCTAGTTATGTTGATGCACTTTTTTCATTTTTCTTGCTAGCATGGGCCCTTGGGCACCTATGCTGGCTTATTTTTTTATTTTTTTGACATTTGCTGGCCAACATGGGCGCTTAGGTGCCTATGCTAACCCATTTTTAATTTTTTTTGACATTTTTTAGCTAGCATGGGTGCTTAGGCACCTATGTTAAGCCCTTTTTTGCATTTTTTGAAATTTGTTGGCTAGCATGGGCACCTAGGTGCCTGTGATGAGCCCTCTTTTGCATTTTTTGAAATTTGATGGCTAGCATGGGCACCTGGGTGCCTGTACTGAGCCCTTTTTTGCATTTTTTGAAATTTGTTGGCCAACATGGGCGCATGTGCTAAGCCCATTTTTGCATTTTTTGGAATTTTTTGGCCAACATGGGCGCCTGTGCTGAGCCTATTTTTGATTTTTTTGAATTTTTTTAACCAACATAGGTGCCTGAGCGCTTGTGTTGAGCCTATTTTTAAATTTTTTGACATTTTCTTGCTAGCATGGCCGCCTGTGTTGAGCCTATTTTTGAATCTTTTGACATTTTCTTGCCAACATGGGCGCCTGTGTTGAGCAAAAGTTTGGGTTTTTTAGCATTTGCTTGCCAGCATGGGTGCCTGGGCACATGTGCTGAGCAAGTTTTTGCATTTGTTGAGATTTTAGTGGGCAGCATGGGCGCTTGGGCACTTGTGTTGGCAATGTTTTTTCTAATTTTTTGATTGTGTGTGAGCGCGTAGGCACCCATGCTGACATTATAGTGTTGGTGCGCACACAGGGGGGTGTTTATGCAAAAAAAAATGAAAATTATTTTTAGGTAAAACTTAGCTTTTAGCAAACTCCATGCAGAAAGAAAAATAGGTAAAATGCAGAGAAATTCAATGATGAACTAGAAGAATAACACAATAAACTAGACTTTTTTTAGAAGAAATTGTATGATAGAATAGAAAAACAGATTACAATAATTGACTTAACTGGCTCTATAGTTGTATTTGGACGTGTCAGGGAGGTGAAAATGACATGCACGACTTCAAATCTTTGAGGCGATGCTTAAACGTTCAGATTAGGTTTTCCCAGAGATCACCTTGGAGGTGACAGGTTTATCCTACATAGCCTACATGTCCCATATATGTTTTTATCACAGTTTACTCATAGCATTAGCTGGGAGATGACGTAGCGAGAGTCAGACTTTTTGCCTTTCGCCCAGTGAGATGAGCGTGACATTAGATGGTCAGAGGACACTGGGCCCTACTACTTTGTTACAGATCTAGGCTTGGGACCATATTTTCACTAGACGTATTTTAGGAGCATTGAGAGCTTGGGTTCTTGGAGAGCCTTCTCTCATGAGATGGGTTCCTACTAGAGATGATATTCACAGCCACAAGAGAGATATGGATTACTTTTGGTGAACATTCGATGAGCTACAACATCACATGATCACATGGTGGCCATACAGGCTATATCAGTGGCCACATGATGCAGACAAGTTGGGAACAACTATGATATACCTCTTTATTATTGGGAGTAGGAGCCACTTCTTCGAGTGGTGCAGGGTGGACCGGGTTTAGCGTCAGTTTGGTCTCACTCAGGGGATTCCTGGTGATGAGATGTGGTACACGCGCTGCTATAGAGATATTTTTGACATGGGACCATAGATTAGGTTGAACCGAGCCCTTATGATATTTTCACAGGTAGTTTCTCAGCCTTTGGTACAGCGGGCATAGATAGTAGATCTGGGTGCTATACTAGACTGTGTAGCATGGTATACGCTAGTACTACCACGTAGATTGACTATTCCATAGGATATATTAGTGGCAATAGAGCATGATGATCAAGATCCAGATCCACCGGTAGAGGTACAAGTACAAAGACTGGTAGCACACTACATAGGGGTACTAGTGCAGGATCCAGTATAAGGACCTTTATCACCCCCTCATGTGAATCCATGACACAGTCCACCAGGAGGTGGATGAGATGATTGGTATGATGAGATTATAGAGGAGGACCTTCTAGACATTTAGGATACACAAAATGTGTAGGTTATGCATGATATAGTGGATATGTAGGATATATCTGATACACAAGATGTGCAAGATACATAGGTTATACCAGATACACAAGATGTGCAGGATACACAAGTTATACCAGATACATAGGATGCACAAGATACATAGGTTATACTGGATACACAAGATGTGTAGGATAAACAAGTTATACTGGATACACAGGTGATACCAGATACATAGGTGATTGCCTTGCAGAAGCAACTTCAACAGGTGACAACCTTATAATTCCAAATGGCAGTTGAGAGAGATCAGGCCATTTTCGAGAGAGATCGGGCCTTTGCAGATGGGGATCAACTTGTGATAGAGCGAGATCAGGCCATGATAGAGTGAGATCAGGCCAGGAAAAAGTGAGACCAGGTGATAGTAGATAGCCTATAGCTACAGGAAGAGTGAGCTCTAGCTATAGTAGAGTGAGACTAAGTGTTAGTAGATAGCCTACAACTATATGCAGAGCGAGATCTGGCTATACTAGAGCGAGACCGAGCAATAAAAGATAGCCTACATTTACAGGAAAAGTGAGATCTAGCTATAACAGAGCGAGACCAAGTGATAACAGAGTGAGATCATACTATAGCATATTGGTCATAGTTACAGCCAGTACGAGATCAAGCTATAATAGAGTGAGATTGGGCTATAACAGTGTAGACACCAAATTTGTGTCTTATGACACCCTGTGCCCCGCATCTCATTTCGTAACCTAACCTCACCACCTAAACCTTACACAATTATCTATTAATTACCTTATAATTAATAAATCCACATTTCCAAACCTACCACTTCACTTCACCACCTCATCATGACCTAGCCCTAACCCTAAACTAACCTAATTGAGACATATAACTTGGTCTACATCCACACCCATGACTAATTACTCCTCACTCGCACCAAAACCAACCTAATAATGACTTGACCAAGCCCAAAACTAATCCCTCGAGAGAAAAGGAGGGAAAGTTGGCTATTTTACTAAAAATAGCCCACTTTGACTTAACCGACATTGGTTCCTACTCGACCGCTGTCGGTTACGTAACCGCCATCGGTTCCCTGTAAATGACCTCCCCCAACCAAAAACAAAGGATGAGAATTCATTTGAAAGATCCAAAATTCACTTGGCAAGACAGAGACAAGTGAAGAAAAGAGAAGAGTTTGCAGAGAAGGACATCGAGCCCAAGACTGCAACTAAGTAACCAGAGCACAACGACACTCATCCAAGCATTGGGAGAGAAGATAGCTCACTTTTGATTATCAGATCATCCCACCTGAGCCTTGCCTTCGTCATCATAGTCCTTGGACCTGTATCTTCATCAGGAACTAGTAAATAGTGTCTTGTACATTTTTAAATACAATTTCTTGAACTTCTGATTCATAGTAATTATAAGCTCACTCCTAGATATACTACCCGATAGCACCCTACATCTAACTTTCATTCCTCTACCCTTACATTACCCCAAGAACAACTCCCATACTCTCTGAGTCTTCTCCATCACCCTATTGCCTACCCCTAATCATTTACCAACCTTATAAACACCATAACCACCTTACAACCAACCTTCATTAAAAGCCCCTAAATCACTGCCCCTACTGATATCAGTTATCAGCAACAGGTACCGGTGTTATAACCACAGTCGGTTATACAGTGACCGACCATCGGTCATTGTGACTCAAACCAAAACTAGCCTTTCCTCTATTGCCTTTTAACGAGGTAACTAAAGTGTAATTTCAAAATAACTTCTTTGTTATCATTTGTGTTAATTCGTATTAAAAAGGGAACTGACCACTTTCGAAAGGAAGTCTAATATTTCCTGGGCCCAAGGTAGTTCCCTCATTTATTGTGTAAGTAAAATCTGGTGGTCTTGTATTCTTACTTGCAGGTAGTCCTTCCCAGAAAAAAGGAGTTCTTCGCAACTGGTCTGATCTCTCTCTACAGTACATGCACACCCTCCCAACGTTCAACAGGTATTCCTCCTAGCCCTAACCCTTATCTGTTTCTCAAGAGAATGAAAGGATAGAAGCAACTCTATTCTAAGAACGGAAACATTTTGTGTGAAACATTTTGGCACGCCCGGTGGGACCCTTCTCGGGTTTCTTTCTTTCTTGCTTGCTTTCATATAGGGAGCACATTTTCTATTTTTGTCTTCTAAATATTCACAAGATATTTTTTTACTTTGGTACAAGAATTTTTTTTTTTTCCTCATCTTTTCTTTAGTGAAAGTCATCTCCTTTGCTTCATCGAATATCATTTTTGATTTGGGTTTAAAACACGTGCATCACATGTTTGCTTGTTTTATTTTTAATTCTAGTGAACATAGATTAAGTAACAGGTCGTACACGTGGGGGTGATATCCATGATATTGACAAGAAATTAATCTTACTTTCACTACACAACACATACCAAATCACATCATAATCAACACAACAGCTCAAACATCCCCCCTTTTTCCGCGGTATTCCTCCGCCCGATTGAGGTAACCTTATAAGCCAAAACAAACTTGACATTTCCCTTAGGTCTTTTGTTTAGGATTGACATCATCTTGCATCTAAGGCATAAGCCCACAATAATTAAAACTAATCCTAGGGTTAGTCTCTTGATTTTCTTGTGCATCTTTCTTGTTTTTAGTTCTGTTTCTCTGTCATACACTGTTTCAGTAATCACTTCAGAACAGTTTGGTGGGTATACTAAGCATTGTTAATCCCAAACCAACAGCTTCTTACATCTTCTCTTTGCTTTCACAGTGACCGACACCGGTCCTATTCTACCGACATCGGTTAACTGACTGATGCCGGCTACAGTCTGACCGACATCGGTTATCCGACCGATATCGGTTACTATCTTTCACAGTTCCTGACAAACCAGCAACCTACCAATTCCAACATTTTGTTGTTGTTTCTGTTCCTGATAGATTGAATCCTTGCTGTGTACTCTTGTCCATGGTTGTTATCACTCGGAAACAAGCCGCAACCATGGTTTCACATGCCTGTTCCGTGCCTTTTCCTGAATCACCCCCTTCACATCCTATGGGGAATCCTACGGACACCAGTGATGTTCCCAAGATCCCTGTAGGAGATAAGGACTTTGCCAAATTTTTGGATGCTAATCCTAGCGCCGTACAGTACTATTTGTCTCATACCCCTGACCGTACACCTGACGGTCAACTTCTCGTTGGTATGCCTATTAGTATAGCTGCTCACTTAGCTCCTTCCCCACCTAATAACTCCACCTTACCTTCTTCATCCTTAGCCCCGTCTCCCAACTCAGTGGCTTCGGGGGTTCATACGGCACAAATCGGCTTTCCTTTGGTTAATCTAGGGCCCCACATATCATTACCACCGACTGATCCTACCTCGTCTCTCTCGCAGACTGCCCCTTTCATAACTTGCTCTCTGCCACCTATCCACACGAGCTTTCCTTCTCAAGCTCCGCCCACCTTTTCATTTCCACACACTTATCTGGTGGCTTCAACATCTTATATAGGACATCCCTATTCGGTCGCCTCAACATATTCATCCATCAATACCTTATCAACATTTAACCCCACCATTGTCTAGTAGTGGCTCTTGGCCCAATCCTCCTCCGTTTACAACAACCGCACCATCATCTTACCCAACCACTGATTTAATCAAACAAATGATGGACAAGATGCAAAATCTGGAGGCTTCTGTTTCAGGAAGCCGTAGCACCCTGACATACGAGAAAGTTTTTCGGGAGCCTATTCATCCTTCTGTCCCCCTTCATTCATATCCTCCTCAATGGGAATTACCAAAATTTACTCGTTTTAATAGTAAGGAGGACCCTCAACAACACTTGCGATCATTTAGACATGCCTGCTACCTGATTTCTCATGACGATGCCTTACTACTCCATACCTTTCCCATGTCCTTATCAGGACCCACCTTGGAGTGGTACAGTGCTTTAACCCAGCACTCAATCTTCTCCTTTAACCAATTAGCCCAATCTTTCTTGGATCATTTCTCCATCAATATTGCCAAGAAAGTATCCATCACCGACCTCTATGCCATCCGACAATTTGAAGATGAATCTATCGCAGATTTCATTGGACGATGGCGGGGCCTCATCAACCAAATTACTTATGCCTTACCTCAGGCCGAACTCATCGAACTCTTTACGCGGGCCTGCGCTAAGCACATTTCTCCCACCCTCCAAATTCAAACTTTCCGCACCTTTGATGAGGCCTTTACTATGGCTCGAAAACTAGAGATTCGAGCCTTAGAGGAGGAGAAATTGAGGTTGCGCAACAAAAACCCCAATTTCCGAACCCAAGACTCCACCAAAAAACCCAACACCACCAATTCTCATGCATCGACTGCTTCAAAATCAAAAGGAGCTGTACACGCGGTGATGGTCAAATCCCAAGCACCATCTAGTACCCCACCAAAAACCACCTATAAGTATAAAGCCGAGCCCATCAATTACACTCCCTTGGGAGAAACTTATGGTGTGATCTTGGAAAAATTTCTCAAAGCAGGAGCTATCACCTTGCCTCCTGTTAAACCTCACTCTGGGTTTGATTCCACCCATGCTATACCTTCTTGGTACAAAGAAAATGACTTCTGTAACTTCCACCGCGTGAAGGGACACAGTCACGAAAACTGCAAGATGTTGAAAAACATAGTGCAGGAAATGGTTGATGCAGGGGATATAACCCTCGATAATCCTAATGCCCCCGCTAACCGAAATTTGAAAATCTTCAACAAACCATTCCCAAACCACTCATCTAATAGTAACATAAACCAAGATATCTTAGCTGAGGAGAGTGTTCATGAAATCCATGCGGTTTTCGACTCCCAACCAAAAGCTTCTATCAAGGAAATTCTGAATCAAGCCTCATCACTAACGCAGGGATCTGCACCCACTTCACCACCATCAAGACAAGATGATAACCTTGCCATTCCTTTACCCATAAAGGAATTAACCACCCAGAGTTCTCTTCTCATGAATGAGTCTTCTTACACCACATCCCTGCAAGACTGTGAGCGGATGTTATCTAACTTATCTATTTCCCAAACATCTCCTTCTACGTCACTCTTGCTGTAAAAGAAGAAGGCTCGCCACTATTTCTGTCATCCTTAGAAGAGAAACCCCTCGAACCGACATCACCAAACTCTTTAATCATGATGGATCCCTTCAAACATGCTCTCCTACCTATTAGTTCTTCATCACCTAAATATTTTTAGTGACTGGTTGACCTCTTAACACCCATTGATACAGCGACTCATTTACCCCCTGTATCACACCCACAGTGGACTGGAATCACAACCCACCTCTCTTCCATATCAAAGTTCCTATTCACACGTGAAGATTGTCATCCCTCAGAAGATAGACGAGTCCTATGGGAGCGTTTGAGTACACCATGCTCTACTCAAATGCAGATGACCGATCCAGACACCTCTATCATATACCTGAAGTGTTTACAAAAGCTCAAAATGCCTATGTCCTCATCTTCACCCCTCTCATCTCTACCGAATACCTCATCCACCTCTATTAACCTAACCAAACCTTCCCCTACGCTTGGGACTTCACCAATACCTAGCCTAACACACCCACCTAAATGGTTAGATTTATCCAAAAATAAAGCCGTCCATCCACCTAGGAGACAAACCCAATCCCCTCAAGTCCAATCTATGCCTCTGTCACAACTAAAACCCTCGTCATCACACCTACCTTCTATATTGGGACCTCACCCCTCCACCTTGCATCAATACATCATACCTCCTGCGTTTTCTTTAAAACGACCTGCACCTTCTGCACCCATACAGAGATCCATGGGTGTATCAACACCGTCACCCCAAGTATCCTGTCCACCTATCAACCCTAAACAAACTCCATCATCAAAGGATTTGTTTGCTGTCACTCCTCTTTCTCCGTGGTTGTTTCCTGCCACCACATCATCTGTGGCCTCCTTATCTAACCAGCTAAACATGACTTCTGTGCCGAAGAAGCCACATTTAGTTAAATCCAATTATCAAAACCCCTTGTATAAACCACCACCCGTACAAACCAACCATACCCAACCATTACCAAAACCCACCCAATCAATAGCCTCATCTTCCTCTGACTTTGACCCGCTCAAAGGATCTTACGCCAAGATCCTTGATATGTTGGTGGAGAATGCGACCATTTCCCTACCCCCACTTAGACCCTATGATCCATCTAAACCTCGACCTATAGGTTATGATGAGTCTAAAATCTGTGCTTACCACCACACACCAGGACATGATGTAGAGGGATGTAAAGCTTTGAAAGCCATCCTTCGTCAGTCACCTCTCTCGGATAGAAAGGTTAAGAAAGACAACTTACGAAGGGAGAAACCTTTAGCTTCAATCCCCTCTCCTATACCACCTGTCCCCACCTCACCAAGATCTATCATTATTGCAACCCCACCTCTCGAAGACAATGACTTATCCCTACCATCTTCCTCCTCTCGTGTTCACGAGATCAACATGATTAGTATTGCTACTCGAGGGCAGAAAAACAATGGGAAAGCTAAAGAAAGCACACCTGCGGCCTCTCTTTCTTTGTCCGCCATCCCGATCGCACCACCACCTAAAGTGGTTATTCGTGGACCTACCTACCCCGTCTCTGATGGAGTTTCCCACCGTACCATGATCAAACAACTTCACCAATCACCTATAAAAATGACACTGTATGATCTCATTCAAACCTCTGAATCTCATCGACAAGCTCTCATTGAGATCCTTCAAGGGATAGAGGTCCTACCTAACGAAACCTTGCCCGTTGCCTCCATTTTAACACCCAATCATGTTGCTTCTCTCACCAAACAACCTACCTCCCCAACCACTTCTGTCTCTGTACAACAAGCTACTGCTGTCAGTTTCTCCGAAGACGAAATTGTCGACTTTGGTGCAGAAGATTCTGACCCTGCTCTTTTCATCTCGGCTTACGTCCAGGACATCCGAGTACGTCGTGTTATGATTGAAGGGGGTGCTAGCCTAAACATAAACTCTTCCAAATCCTTCCAAGAAATGAATATCCCTTCTAGCTGTATGTGTGCCAACCCCACCATGTTGTGTTCATTTAATGATGCTATTACTTCTACTTTAGGCACCGTGATCCTTAACATTCGTGTAGGGCCACGTACCTTACCTGAACTCTTCTATGTCCTTGAGGGAGAATTCCAATACAACATGTTGTTAGGCTGCCCTTGGATCCGAGCTATGGGATGCATTCCCTCCACCTTACATAGATGCATAAAATTTGAGTATGAGGGGAAGTCCTACACTGTAAAAGCTGACGCTCCCCCCTTCAAAACCTGTAATATGTTATATCACCCTAATGATGTGCTTGTACCAGTCAAGGCACCCATTCATCCAACCCAACCATCTACTTCGACCACACCTCAACCATCCACCTTGACCGCACCTACACATTCAACCAATGAAACTGCCGCCGCAAATACCACTTCCTTCCCAGCGGACAACATCCCAACCTCAAATCCCTTGGTAGATGTTTTTCAATGCCTTACGCTGGGGGAGTATCACCTATATAACGTTAGCACTTTCCATACCCCACAGGAGTACAGACAGTTACATGTGCATCCTACCTACGACCGTCGTGTGGGGGAAGTAATCTCCTATGGACCACCTAATTGCCGCACCAACCTAACGTATGGGGGTGTCGACGCATCCTCTGTCACCCCTGAACCTCCCCTTGGTGTGGTTCCCTTCCAATCTGATTTTCAATATCTAACTAATCATCATTTCGCCCTCACCTTCCTGATGCGCTGTGCTTGGAAGGGCTTTGGTTTCGGTCTTTATGAACAAGGCCGACATACGATCATTCCCGTGACTACACGCAAACACAAAGATCGTCATGGTCTTGGATTCTTTGAACCACCTACACTGAAGAAACCGCATATCCGTTGTATCCAGGAAGACGACGAAGTCACCCCTTCTGAACCATCATCACCCATTTTGCCATCATCACCCACAGAGTCGATAGACCATGAATCTATCCTTCCTAACTTTTTTTTTTCATAAATGCTATCTTCCTGGGTCCTCTCACTTATCAAAACGATAATGAAGACCCATCTTCTCTTCCCCTTCTATATCCAGACATGATCGAAGAAGACTCACCTTCAATTAATGTTGTTGAGTGCCAGGATGACGACTCCATCCTCACTTACCTTGGTGCAGACGACTCTTATATTCAACGCGCCTTACCATCTGAAACTCAAACCATGTTGAATGAGTCGACTATAGAAATCAACATCCACATAGAGGATGATCCTCACATTGTAAAGATCGGACAATCTCTTAATGCATCAGAACAAACTACCTTCACTACCTTCCTCCGTGCCCGTAACCAAGCTTTCGCTTGGTCCTACGCTGACATGCCAGGAATTGATCCTGACATTGCTGTCCATAACATTACTCTAAAACCCGAATCCAAACCAGTTAAACAAAAACTGAGAAAAATGCATCCACGCATTGCCCTCTTGGTCAAAGAAGAGCTTCAACGACTCCTTTCTGTTTCCTTCATCTTACCCATTGACTATCCTCAATGGATTTCTAACATCGTACCTGTTACTAAAGCAACGGGGGGACTTCAGATATGTATGGATTTCCGGGACCTTAACCTCGCTTGCCCAAAGGATGACTTCCCCCTACCAAGTATTGATCAACTTGTTGATCTCACTGCGGGCCATGAGATGCTTTCTCTCATGGATGGCTTCTCGGGATACAATCAAATTTTGGTAGCCCCGGCCGATCAACATAAAACTGCCTTCATAACTCCTTGGGGAACCTTCTACTATCATGTCATGCCGTTTGGCCTTAAGAATGCTGGTGTGACCTATCAGCGGGCTATGACTTACATTTTTCATGACATTATGCACACTATCCTTGAGGATTATGTCGATGATCTTCTTGGAAAATCTAAACATCGCAGTGAACATCTCGATGTTTTAACCATTATTTTCGATCACCTGTTACAATACTGTGTTTGTCTTCAACCAAAGAAATGTGTCTTTGGTGTCCTTTCAGGAAAACTCCTTGGTTTTATCATCTCTTTGCGTGGCATCGAGGTCAATCCAGCTAAAGTCAAAGCTATCCTAGAAATGCCCCCACCCACTAACCTCAAACAATTACGTAGTTTGCAGGGAAAACTCCAATCTATCCAGCGTTTCATCTCACAACTCTCGGATCGATGTCAACCTTTCCATCATCTCCTTAAAAAGGACATTGTCTTTCAATGGAGCGAAGAGTGCCACCAAGCCTTTGAGGCTCTTAAAGCCTATCTCTTGCAGCCACCCGTGCTTATCCCACCTCAGGACGATCACCCTTTCTACCTTTACCTTTCCGCCACCGACCATGCTGTAGGAGCCATGCTCGCACATCGTGACTCTGAGCATCGAGAACAAGCCGTTTATTACATAAGTCGTACTCTTGTGGATTACAAGACTAGGTATACACATGTAGAAAAGTTGTGCCTAGCCCTATCATTCGTGGCCACCAAACTCCGACATTACCTCCTGAATCACAAAACTTTTGTCATCACCAATGCAGACCCCATCCATTATATGTACGCCAAACCTCATCTAAACCAATGCATCGCCTGATGGCTTATGCTCCTCGCCGACCTTGACCTTGAGTTTGTACACTAGAAATCAGTCAAAGGACAAACTATCGCAGACCAACTCACGGAAGCCCCTTTACCTGGGGAACAATTTACCAATTTTACTTTCCCTGACGAACTCATTGCCACTCTTTCACTCAGTGAGGAGTCGTATCCAATGACCCTCTTCTTCGATGGATCCAAATGCCAGTGCAGCGGAGGGGCCAGTGTTGTTCTCATTCCTCTGGATGCTGAACCTATGCCTCTTTCATTCTGGCTCGATTTCCCCTGCACTAATAATACAGCGGAATACGAGGCCCTTGTTTTGGGTCTCTAGGTTGCGTTACACTTAGGTGTAAAATCTATTAACATTTTCGGCGACTCTCAACTGGTAGTCAATCAAGTTACGGGCATCTACCAATGTAAAAATGAGGAACTTCAAAAGTACAAACATTACGTGGACTCACTTTTGACCTTATTTACTCATTATTCTATCCAAACCATTCCCCGCTCAACTAATAAATTTGTGGATACTATGGCTTGCTTGGCCTCACAAATTCCTACCTCACCAACTGACTCTGACATATTTGTCTTGGTCCAACAACTCTTTTCCCCATCTTACTCAGTCCCGGATGTTTGTATGGTAAATAATGTATCTGCTAATTCGCAGGATACCTGGTATCACCAATTTCATGACTACCTTACAACCTCTGTTCTCCCACCTGACCTTACTAGTAACGGAAAACGTGATTTTCTTAAAAGTGTTTCTCGTTATGTCTTCATGGGGGGACTCCTCTATAAACGTGGCTTTGATGGCATCCTCCTTCGATGTCTAACCGGTGCGGAGGTCACCTATACCATCTAACAAGTCCATGACGGCATTTGTGGTGGACATTTTAGTGGCCTTGCCGTGGCCAAACGGATCCTTCGCCTAGGCTATTATTGGCCTACTCTTAATAACGATTGCTACGAATATGTTAAGCGTTGTGTTATGTGTCAACAACATGCCAACCTTCAACATACTCCTAGCCATCCGCTACAGGTCGCACGAGATCTTTGGCCTTTCTCACAATGGGGTTTAGACCTTATTGGTGAGATTCACCCACCCTCTTCGCAACGTCACCGTTGGATAATCACAGCAACCAAATATTACACTAAATGGGTGGAGGCCATTCCACTCATTTCAACCAAAAAAGAAAAAATCGTAGAATTCATTAACCATCACATTATTTGTCGTTTTGGTGTTCCTCATCGCCTGATAACAGATAATGGAAAATATTTCAAAAATAAGTTGTTACAAGACCTTTGTGACAACTTTGGTATCAAACTTAGTTTCTCATCACCTTACTATCCACAAGAAAATGGTCAAGCCGAATCTTCTAACAAAACCCTAACCAAAATTCTCATGAAAGTCATTAACGATTCTAGAAGCAATTGGCCTGATCACATCCCCTTTGCCCTTTGGGCTTATCGTACCAGCATTCATACCTCCACTAATGCCACACCATTTTCTTTGGTATATGGTACCGAGGCTGTCTTGCCTCTCGAAATAAAAATACCCTCCCTAAGAATATCTCTCCAAGATATTCTCACCAATGATGATTTCCGCCAAGAGCGGTTAGCCCAATTGGAGCTTCTTGACGAGCGTCGTCTTACAGCTCTTGACCACCTTCAAATCTATCAAAAGCACATCAAGCGTGCTTATGATAAGCGACTTCATGAGCGTACCTTTAAGGTTGGTGATCTTGTCCTCAAAGAGAATCAACATGTAACCAAACTAGAAAAGAGCAAACGTGGAAAATTTGCTCCAAATTGGATTGGGCCTTACATTATCACTCACACTTACGGATCAGGCACTTATCATTTAGCTTCACTCAATGGTAAGCCTGAGCTTGAACCCCTTAATGCCTTGCACCTTCCGACCATTCTACTGTTGAATTTAGTGTTATATCACTTTTTATCTACCTTGCACTCGTCCCTTGAGCTCATTTACCACCTCATACACCTTGTTTCATGCATCTCAAAATAGAATCACGCTCACGTGGTTTGGTCATCATCTCCTCTTAAAGATGCCTTTCCCTTTTTAGTCTGGTCCATGACTTAAAAGTATCAAAATAACACGTTCTCAATTATACAATTATGGGATATTCTTGAGTCAAACTTCCTACAAAACTAGATGCTTCATGCCAAACGGACATCTAGACCTCTAAGTTATACATAGACTGCTCCCTCGAAGGATAGCTATGTGCAAAGCCACATCTGCTATTATAAATAGACTGCTCCCCCGAAGGACAGCTATACACAAAAGCCACATCTGCTACTATAAATAGACTGCTCCCTTGAAGGATAGCTATACAAAGTCAGCCTCTATCAGAAGCTTCTCGCATTGATCAGCTTTGTGAAGAGCTCAAGAACAACAAAATGCATATCCCATATAGACTTCCCGCATCGATCAGTCTATATTCAGAAAAAAATAAAAGCAGTATTCCAAAGCACTTTTGAGTCATGGACTTGTCTATTCAGGTTTGGTTCTCTTTCGTCAGCATAATCACCTTATAACAAGTTCTCTGCACCCCAGCTATACCATCCACCTCATCTCACCATTCTTCAAAACCACAAAACTCAAGGGACGTGACGTATATCCGATATATTGTGATTATACAACTCTTTTCACCTATCGACTTCTTGCCTATGCAAGGTACCTAGGGATTCAAGTTCATCCTCCGATAATACGTGGTTTGTTTAGCTCTTTCCAACTATGGGACACTTTTCCCTCTTTTACCTGAATCTAGGATTATGTGTTGACCTTAATCAGGACACGGTTCCCTAATACTTGGGTAAGCTAACCTTCGCTTCACCTATACCTACACTCAATACCGCCAATACCTTACCAACACCAACAACATTACCCTACCAATATCAATATTTTTACCAACCAACAAATTGCCTAACCACAACCAAATTTCCTGAATTCACCTCTCCCTGGTCCTAAGGGAGAACTACATCGGTCTGAGGCCCCTCCTTGCTTTGTGCAATGGGCTATGTAGGCAGCACTTAGGAGACATGGGGTCTCCCAAGGTTAGCTCGACCATCCCCTACCATAACCTATCATGTGTTGTAAATATAAATATTTTTGTGTATTTATATTTGATAACATTCATCTTTATCCTTTTTCAAAACAAACATTCAAAACACAACCATTCTTATTATTATCATAACTCAAATCAACATACATATTCAGTTTTATTTAGATGTTAAACAAATACATCTTCTCTATCATCGACGCGCAGGTCGGGCATCCTTATTTATTCTTCTACCCCTATGAAATTCACTTAGACCCTTGCGCCTCATCCCAAACTAGGTGATGATCGTGATCGTCGACACCATTCGCCTAGCCTCTCCATCCTCAAAGGTGCCACTGCTATTGGTTCCTCCCATTGATCTACCAATCTCTCCTGTAACATATGAATATGCCCTCTTGCGTGGAGGAATCTCACCTCTAGTCTCTCCACTCGTGACTGCGAAACCGCTAACAATCCCGTTGTCTCATTCACCTACGTTTGAAGCTGGTGAACTAAACCCTGTAGGTGATCTCTCTCCACTGTAATCACAGCTATGTCAGGATGATCAACCCTCTCACGTGAACCTCGCAGCTCTGCTACCCACCACAATCTATAAGCCTCTGTCGCTCCTGCATCCATTACCCTGCGATCGGCTGCTATCTCTTCTGGTCCTTCTGGAGGTGTCAGCCGGGGAGGCGAGAATGATGCCTCGGCGTCGATCCTCATGTATGGTCTATAAGCCATGGGTATATCCTGAACAAATCCAAATTGTTGCCGCACGCGATCTAGAGGAATCCTT
Organism: Taxus chinensis; assembly: GCA_019776745.2. Lineage (NCBI taxonomy): Eukaryota > Viridiplantae > Streptophyta > Pinopsida > Cupressales > Taxaceae > Taxus > Taxus chinensis. Next base: position 213,398,940 of record CM034146.1, read on the forward strand.
CTCGTACTCACCTGGCCTGTGCCCCGCGATCCACCTTAATCACTCTACACCCCTCAAATCCTCAGCTATGTTCTCTATCACCATATAGTTCCCGTAAGGCCTCCAACGGATATCCACAATTATCACCATCTCCCACACCTGCCTATAATACTCGACGTCATCTGTCACGGCCTGGGATCTCACCTCTTTCTCTGTCTGGACCCATCGCCTGAATCCCAACCTCTGCACTCCTGTCTCTCCTGACTGGATGGGTCGGCCTATTGGTCGCACACAAACAATGTGCTCATAGGCCCAACAATGTAATAAGTATGCACAATCCAGTGTAGTCCTGTGATTTCACTTGCAGGCCCATAAACCCCTGTATAGCTCTGCCAGATATGCGGGTGCCCATGCGAAAGTCACGCTCCTTTCTATCATTTCCCAAATAATACACATCAATGCTTTTGGAAATCTTCCCCCATCCGCCCTCGGTAATGCATAATACCCCACTGCTATCATTAATACCACTGCCAACCTTGTTGCCTCAGGGTGTGCTGCAAACATTATACCATAAGTGAATGTCAAACCTCGCTGTGTCAAATCTCGTGCAGCTAGACCAAATACTACTGTTATCGCTCCCCACGCTGTGCTAGGCCCTGCCTGATACACTGGTCTTCCTGTAATTGGGAGCCTCAAAATTTGAAACACATCTTCCAACGTCACTGTCATCTCCCCTGTTGGCAGATAGAAGGTATTCTTTTCTGGATTCCATCTCTCAATCAACGCCTGTAACATAGCATGATTACGTGTGATTCATGAATAATAGTGGATTCCACTTAACCCCACATGGTTTATCAATGCCCACTCAGCTGGTGTTACATCCGCTCGGGCTCGTGACAACAAAGCTGGCACCCTATCATTTATCCGTAATCTTGCCTCTACCTGCATACATCAAATCAACAAACAACAAATCAATAAATAACATCTCCAGGTGTTTTTTAACATAATATGGAATTTTACATAGTAACTGGTATCGGTTATATCTAACCGATAACGGTTACTAACCGATACCAATTACTTATAACCGATACCAGTCACTGTTATTTCTAAACAACCTTCTCAACAACACCACATATGATAGCTTTTTCACTCGTTTAATCCTCTCTGTGCCTACGAACATATCTCAAACACTTGATTGCCTATCCTACAACACTCACCCCACCCCAAACTCTTGCATAATCACCTTTCTGCCCATTTACCTTACCACATTCTATTTTTAACCATGAAAAATCTAATTCTAACAAAAAAAACAAATTATACCTCCGGGGATCCAGCAGTTTGAGGTGGAACCTGTCTTCTTTCTCCTCTCTGCCCACTGGATGCTTCTCTTTGTTCAGCCATGTTCACCACCCTCTGCAATATAACTTGTCTTTCTGCCTTCTTAATCTCAGCCCACAATCACTTTACCTGTCTCTTTCCTCCTTATCACTCAATTCTCCCATGTAATTACCTGTATAAGTCGTCAACAGCGTCGCATTCTCATATTTAACTTGTTGCATGACTCTAAAAATAAGAACTTAAGTTGCCTCCCAAGCTTTTCTATTTTTAGAAAAACTCATTTTGGCATAACCGATATCGGTTACCTAACCGGTATCGGTCATATAGCTACCGACATCGGATATCTAACCGACATCGGTTAGCTAACCGATATCGGTCACATGTCTCCTTTTGCTTAAACCTAGGCCTTTTCTTCATTTTTTGCAAATTTTTGGTGGCGCCCGCCTCTTTTCCCTGCATAACGACATCGTTATCAATATTTATCATCAGAATACCATCAACACATATACATATCATCAAAATTTCATCAACATCATCTATATACATTAAATTTCAATACCATCGACAAAACACATGAGACATTCTAATATATGCATCAAATCAAAAAAAAATTTACACACCATGTGGATCAAACTCATCTATATATATCATCAGCAACTCAATGTCAAAATATACAAACTGCCCTGTATGGGGCCTCTGTGATCTAAAAATACAAAGCCGGCATGCAGGCCGCTGTCTCTGTCAAAATCTCGACTCGGCTCGCAGGCCGGTCTCTCATGTCAAAAATATACTTGGCTCGCAGGCCGGTATCAACTATACAAAATGTACTCGGCTCGCAGGCCGGTATATACAACAAACATGAATAAATAAATCCTATGTGGGCATGCAGGCCTCTATATACATACTCGGTTTGCAGACCGGTGTCTATATCCAATAACAAAAACCCATATCCGCTCCTAGGATGTCTCAGCTCTCTCCACCACCCTCGGCCCATCCCCCTGCTGGTCTCTGTGCTGGCTCTCGCCTCCTCCCTGTAACTGACCCACTGGCTGTGGCTACGGCCCCCTGTGATCTCTAACTCCGGGACGTCTCAGCCCTGTGTGTGGCATATGGCTGATAGTCCGCCCTGTGCCATCTAGCACGTCCTGATAATACCGAGCCTCCGCTCTCGCCTCCATATAGTGGGCCCGTGCCACCATGGCTGGTGGGGCTGGTCCCCCGACTCCTAATAGAAGTGGCCCCTACCCTGCCGGTACACCCTGTGCCTGTGGCAGTGCCTGTACCTGCGCCTATGCCTGAGGCAGTGCTTGTGCCTGTGCCGGTGCCTGTGGATGTGCCAGTGCCTGCGGTTGTGCCTGAGCCTGTACCTATGCCTGGGCTAACTGCCCCTATAGCACCCCAATCTGTGCCTGTGCAGCAGCAAGTTGCCCCTATAATAACTACACCTGGCCCAAGAGATGGTCACTCTCCGCTATCACAGTTGCTAAATCTGGCTGTGCGGGTTGTGCTCTCATGGCTGCTCTCTACCCTACCCACCAAACCAAAAAGGCACCTGTCACACCGGCATCGTCCACTGTATCATCCACCGGTCTCTCTGCGACCCAGACTGGGTCCAATGGCTGCAGAGCAGGCAGAGGTACCTCTATATCCTCCCTCTGGTACTGTGGGAAGGGAGGTGGCTCATCCTGTCGTAAGCCCAACTGACGTCATACCCTCTCTAGGGGTATCCGCTCATACTCCCCGGGTCTCCGTCCAGCTATCCAGAAGATGTACTGGATCCAGCGCAGCTGTGCTCGGGCTCCTCCTCGGGGCTGATGGCCTCTGTAGGGCCTCCATATAATATCGAGTGCGGTCAAGCCCTCTAACATATGACGGTAGTATGCCACATCTCATCCTGCGATCACTGCTCGTGGCTGGCCCACGACCCCCAACCACCTCTGAAATCCATATCTGTAAACTACTTGTGGCCCTAGCTGCTGGGGCAACCCTACTGGTCATGTACAGATGATATGCTCATAGGCCCAGCAGTGTAACAAAAATGTCGAACATATACCAAATCACCTCATATGGCAATAACCCCAGAGCTCTCTTCTATAGCTGCACCAGATACACTGGTGCCCAGGCATAGCATGTATGCTCCTCTACCATCTCGTGCAAAACTCCCATCAAAGCCCATGGGAAGCGGCCTCCCTCTGAGTCAGGGAGGGCGAAGCAGGTGATACCAATCATCATCAACACAGCAAGCCGTGTCTCCTGTCAGTGTGCGCGATACATATCATCATAGGCAATACTCGCGCTGTGATATGTAATCAATGGGGCTGCATCCCCGAATACCTGCAGGATGTTGTCCATCATTGTCTCCGCATCCACCTAGAACACTACCTCACCTATGATTGGCAGTCTCAGGATGCGATACACATCCTCTAATGTAATAGTCATCTCTCCAGTAGGGAGATGGAAGACATTGGTTACCAGATCCCATCTCTCGATGAGGGCAACCATCAGGCTGTGGTCCCTATCCACAATCCTATACCTCTGGACTCCATCGAGTCCAACCTCTCACATGACGGCCCACTGCGCTGTAGTCACATGTGGCCACATCCGCCCCAATAGAGGTGGCATCCGATCCCGCATCGTCAGCTGCTGGCGTGCCTGCAAACACAACCCACTCCATCAGGCCTACCTTTTACAAAAACAACTACCTTAACCCTCTATACCCACTTACCCACCCAACCACAACCCAACTCTATAACACACATCTACACCCACCTATCTTACCCTATACATCTACGATATCCCCTTTACTTATCTCACACCCTACCAACCACCCCGATCTACTCTAGCCATCTAACTATACCCCTACCAATTTAACACCTCCTACTTCATACACAACACATAATCTATCCTACCCAAACTAGCCCCCAACAACCCCATTCCCCCCCCACCCCCATCACCTTTCCTATCAACTCTACCTCCTCCCCCTTCACCCCCCCCAAAAAAAAAAACTCTAACAACAAACAAAAACCACAAATTTCACAAACCTAACTCCTACCCATGATGACCGGTACCGGTCACCCTCGACCGCCATCAGTCCCCCAAGCACATTGTATGTGCCGACACTGGTCTACATATGACTGACGCTGGTCTATAAACAAAGCAATTTATACAAACTATTCTGTGACCGATGCCGGTCGCCTAGTGACCGACATCGGTCACTGTCCAATTCCGGGGCCGAACCCAAAACGGCCCGCAAAACCTCTTTTTACCTATTTCTACCCATTTACCCACAAGAAAGACCTAAAAATTTACCCACCCTGCCATTTTGGCCTACCTAACATACCTACCCACTCCATTTTACAATTTACCTTCATTTATTCATTATTTTCTTAAATTTTGGATTCCTACCCCAAAACCCACATTCTAGTTAAATTCATTAACTTCACATAAGTAGGGGTTTAGAGCCTACCGATATGACTACACATCATCGTGGTGGGATAGGTGGAGGTGGTCCAGCTCCTCCAGCACCTCCTGCTCCTCCGGGCTGTGCCATGGCTCCAAATCTCCTCAGCAGGGTCCTCAACCAATCAAACTCTGCCTCCTGATCACTGGGGTCTACCAATCACTCACTCCTCCACTCAACTAATGCCAACTCAGCCCACAAACTCAACAAAATCAATTCAAAACTCAGACAAGCCGTATTGGTACTCAAATTGACAATGTGAAAATGACACGCTGTATTTTTCTTTTTATAGGTTTTGACCTATAACCGATATCGGTTATAGCGTGCCCTAAAACACCGATATCAGTCATCTAACCGATACCGGTCATAACTAACCGATATCGGTTGCATGCCTACTTTACCAAAATTTCTACCCTTATCCACCAATCTCCCTTTCTCACCACATCACCTACCCCCACCTTTGCTAAATAGCCTTATTTTGACTTCATTGGCCCAACTCACGGCCGCAACCAACCAATCGGCCCGACCCAAGGCCGCACCCAACCAATTGGCCCGACCCAAGGTCGCAACCAACCAATTGGCCTGACCCAAGGCCGCAACCAACCAATTGGCCCAACCCAAGGCCGCACCCAACCAATTGGCCCGACCCAAGGCCGCCACCAACCACTTAGGCCCGACCCAATGCCGCAACCAACCATTTGGCCCGACCCAAGGCCGCAACCAACCAATTAGGCCCAACCCAATGCCACAACCAACCATTTGGCCTGACCCAAGGCCGCACCCAACCAATCAGGCCCAACCCAAGGCTGTACCAACCCAATCAGGCCCGACCCATGGCCCTCACTAATCAATCGTCCCGACCCAAGGCCGCACCAATTAAGTACCTCGACCAAGACCCGTAACTTACGATTTTATCCACCCATCATGTAGCTTTTTGTTCAATCGAGCTCACCTGTTCATGTTCTAGCATGATTAGGATACTTGAATTGATCAGCCGACCAACTTTTCCTAGACCGAGACCGTGACGTTTATCTCAACCAAACCAACCATTTGGTACTGCCGAACATGCCTAAACGTTCCTGTATCTTACCCGTTATATCCCCTGGAGCTACTTCCTATGCCTTGGATACCAGGATTATATCACCCTTGTTTGGATAAACTATCGACCTTTGCCTATGAATTGCTTGTTTTCTCTTCAAATCATGTACCCTGGTCGCACTACTGCATTTCAACATGCGTCTGCTTCCTTGAACTTACCCCACCATCTTACCATCATCTCAACACCATTTACCCTTTATCAACCCTATCCCTGATTTCACGTTGCCTCAATCTATGATAGATTTGAGGGGGATTACCTATACTCTTAATTGGGGTAACCACTTCTTATTAATTGTTAGTGCAGCTTTACAAGACAAGCTACACGAAAACAAGGAGCTAATGTAGACACCAAATTTGTGTCTTATGACATCCTGTTCCCCACATCTCATTTCGCAGCCTAACCTCACCACCTAACCCTTACACAATTATATATTAATTACCTTATAATTAATAAATCCACATCTCCAAACCTGCCACTTCATTTCGCCACCTCATCATGACCTACCCCTCACCCTAAACTAACCTAATTAAGACCTATAACTTGCTCTACCATCCACACCCATGACTAATTACTCCTCACCCGCACCAAAACCAACCTAATAATGACTTGACCAAGCCCATAACTAATCCCTCAGGAGAAAAGGAGGGAAAGTTGGCTATTTTACTAAAAATAGCCCACTTTGACTTAACCAACATCGGTTCCTACTCGACCGCCATTGGTTACGTAACCACCATCGGTTACCTAACCACCATTGGTTACCTGTAAATGACCCTCCTCTAACCAAAAACAAAGGATCAAAATTCATTTAAAAGATTCGAAATTCACTTGGCAAGAGCAGAGACAAGTGAAGAAAAGAGAAGAGTTTGCAGAGTAGGACATGGAACCCAAGACTGCAACAGAGTAACCAAAGCATAGCGACACTCATCCAAGCATTGGGAGAGAATATAGCTCACTTTTGATTGTCAGATCATCCCACCTAAGCCTTGCCTTCGTCATCACAATCCTTAGACCTGTATCTTCATCAGGAACTAGTAAGTAGTGTCTTGTACGTTCCTAAATACCATTTCTGGAACTTCTGATTCATAGTAATTATAAGCTCACTCCTAGATATACTACCTTATAGCACCCTGCATCTAACCTTCATTCCTCTACCCCTACATTGCCCCAAGAACAACTCCCACACTCTCTGAGTCTTCTCCATCACCCTATTGCCTACCCCTAATCATTTATCAACCTTATAAACACCATAACTGCCTTATAGACAGCCTTCATTGAAAGCCCCTAAATCACTACCCCTACTGATATCGGTTATCAGCCACCAATACTGGTGTTATAACCGCAGTCGGTTATGTAGTGACCGACATCGGTCACTGTGACTCAAACCAAAACCAGCCTTTCCTCTATTGTTTTTTAACGAGGTAACTAAATCGTAATTTCACAATAACTTCTTTGTTATCATTTGTGTTAATTCTTATTAAAAATGGAAACTGACCACCTTCGAAATGAAGTCTAATATTTCCTAGGTCCAAGGTAGTTCCCTCATTTATTGTCTAAGTAAAATCTGGTGGTCTTGTATTCTTACTTCACAAGTAGTCCTTCCCAGATAAAAAGGATTTCTTCGCAATTAGTTTGATCTCTCTCTATGGTACGTGCACACCCTCCCAACACCCAACAGGTATTCCTCCTAACCCTAACCTTTATCTGTTTCTCAAGAGAATGAAAGGATAGAAGCAACTCTATTCTAAGAACGGAAACATTCTATGCAAAACAAACAGATCGATCATAATTGTGAATAAAGCTAGCTTGCATTATAGCAGAGCATGATACACTACAACAGGAAAACACATCTTCAGGGTTGCAATTGATGATTGGGCACAATGCTACTGTACCTGGTGAGGCCACCTATTATAGGATGCAGTACTACACGGATGTTCCAACTGAGTGGAGAGTTCCTAAGTATAGCCATATAGGAGGTAAAAAGTCACAATCCAGATCTCATAGGCCATCATGATTAGTACGATTCGTAGAGGGTCCTTCAGTACAGACAACTTCAGAGTAGCATGGGTCAGTTCAACCTGGTTCAGTTTAGCCTGATGTAGTCCAGCATGATGCAACACCCTTTACACATGCAGCTCCTTGTCTTCCCTCGTCTAGCCGCATACTAGGAATAGGCAGCCCCGACGTGGGTGAGAGTCATGATTGCATCTCTTATTGGTGTACCAGATGCACTACTTTCTTTTTGGTGTACTGCCTCATGATGAAGGCATACTTATATGGATGTATATGTATTATTTTTTATCATGCCTCGTGATGAAGACACTTTATTCTATAGATGCCCATGATGACTTGTTATATTAGATGTATATTGACATTTATGTTTTCGATGATATATGAAAATAAATGGATGACTGATGTATCACATGTTATATATGAGATACCATGATTAATTTGTTTCTTTATGTTTATATCACATGTTAGATTATGAGATAGCCTTAGCTGATATCATACTTATATGTTCAATGAGATACTTTGCGTAAAATATGTTTATATTTTTTATATTGGTGTGGGAGGGATAGATTTGTGATCATGCGCAACCCCTCTTGCCCCATTATTGATACGGTAATTGATGATTAACTTTTAGTATATGTGTGTGGTGTAGACTTAGCTTTTTTTGATATATGATGTATAAATGTGATATGATGGTGAAATGATAACACAATGCACAAGTAAAAATTAACAAGCACAAGCTTAAACAAATCTAATCCAAGCTACACATTTATTTACAAACATGCAATATAAGATGAATTCAGAGTAATGATCTATAGATTAAAGTAACATTTAATCTAAGCAAACAAGTGAATTACATTTAAAGCATCCAACATGAAAAATCAATGCAACTAAAAACCCTACAAACCAAAAACTAAAAGTAAGTACACCACTACTTTTTGTGGGACAGTTTTGGGATGTTTTTCATTTTTTTTGGTTTTATCTCTAAGACAATTTTCTATTCTTTTGGATTTTTCTATGAAACGTATCTGAATGTTTTGATTTTTTTCAAAGGAAATATCTATATGTTTTGGGATTTTCAAAAGTTATATGAATGTTTTTTATGTTTTCTCAACAATTTTCCAAAGTGAACGTGTAAGGAAATGAAGAAATGTGGCTGCCCCCAACGTTAAATGGGATGTACATGGGAAAAATGCCACATGGTATATGCCAGAAGTGACATTGCAAAGTTGGCCCCAACGTGAGATGGGCTCGTTCAATTTTAAATTCTCTGCACTCAAAAGGTTAGATTAGCCGGATTAGGGAAAAGAAGGATAGGCTCACAAGGCACTCACACAAAGGTAAAGATCAACCTAGGAAAAAGTTTTCGTACTCATAAACCTGAATTACTTATGAACAATGGATCCTCCCTTGGTTTTGGAAATTGGTTTTCACCAAAGGATTTATCCAAAGTGCCACCATTGCGTGGTTTTCACTATTGGACGCACCTATTTATTTATCTTTATCATTTTCTATTTTTATACTTTTTTTAATTTTCTTGATATTCTACAGAGACCCCATACTTAAGCATAGAAGTGCTTAAGGCACATTGTGTTCATGGGTTCTCGAAGCTTTTGGCCATCTGCATGGGCTAGATTATAAGCACATGAACCAAACTTGGTGACCACAACATATGGTCCCAGCCAATTGGGTTCCAATTTCCCTTTCTTTTAACGATCCTTATTGGTGTTCTTTTGATTCTCTTTTAACACCATGTCCCCTACCTCAAATTGAGAAGGTATGACCCTTTTATTGTAGCTTCGCCACACTCAATCCTAATACACTCTAAGGTGATTGAGAGTGCAAAGTTGTTTCTCATCTAATAGCTCCAACTTTTCCAGTCGAGCTACTTGCAAGTCCTCCTCTTCATTTAGGTAGTCCCTTAGCTCAATGTGCAAAGAAGGGATCTCAATCTCTAAGGGCAGTATGGCCTCAGTAACGAATACTAAGGAGTATGGAGTTGCACCTAGGGGGGTGTGGATAGATGTTCTAAATGCCCAGAGGGCAGGTGAATTTATAAATGCCAATCATGACCTATCTTGTTCACCATTTTCTCCATAATGTGAATAAGAATTTTATTGGAAGCCTCGGCTTGCACATTACCTTGAGGGTAATAGGGAGTCGAGAACTTAAGGGAGATTTGAAAGCATTTGCAGAGCACTTTCATAGTTTTATTCTTGAATGACTTACCATTATCAATGATAATAATAGAATAAATACCATATCAACAAATGATATGATTCATTATAAATTTAGATATTTGGGGACCTTCTATATAGGTAAGAGGAACAACCTCTACCCATTTTGTAAAGTACTCCATGACATTTATAATGAATTTATGGTCATCTGACGAGACATGATTAAGTTTCCCTATTAGATCGAGGCCCCACTTTGAGAATGGCTAGGGTGTCATGATTGGTTGTAATGATTGTGTTGACACATGTATCAAGTTTCCATACTTTTGACAATCCACGCACTTCTTCACATGTTGAAAACAATCATGCTCCATAGTAGGCCAATAATAGCCTACCCTGAGAATTTTCTTGGCAAGAACGATCCCATTAGTATGAGCCCTGTAGATTCCTTCATGCACCTCTTTTATTTCTTAGATAGATTTGTCTGAACTTATTGCAAAAAATTCATAAAAATTCATGTCATAGCCTCGGTGGAAGAGGGTGGCCCCAAGTAGGGTATAACAGGCTATACACTGGATGAGGCTACGCTTTTCAACATGGGAAATTTTAGTGGGAAAGGTTCCATCATGAAGATAATTAAATATTTTAGTATAACACGGTCAAAAGGGACCAACAAATTCACATGCCAAACATGATTCTAGTATGTCATATGTCGGCGTTCTTAGATTTTCAACAAAGAACATCATGTCATTCTACCCTGGTGGAATACTCAAAATGGATCCCACCATAGCCATAATGTCAGCTACTCTGTTTTGTGCTCTGGGTATTTGCTCAAATGTTATCTGCTCAAAGTATTCTTCAAATAATCCACCATCCTCTTGTATGGGAGGAGATTCTTGTCTTTTACTTTGTATTCATATGTGACTTGTTTGATAATGAGCATTGAATCACCAATGTAATTTACTTGTCTGATATCCCACTTGATAGTTAGCTTCATTCCTACAATGAGATCTTCATACTCCACTATATTATCCATGTAGGGGAATCCAAGCTGAAATGCTTGAGGAATCAAATCTCCCATAGGAATGATTAACACCACTTCAACACTTGAACCATGAAAGTTAAAGGAGCCATCAAAGTATAGTAGCCAAATGATAGATTCTTCAAGGTACATGATGGATGCATCTGGTAATTCTAGACTCAAGGGTTCAGTACCTGGCAGTGGAGCTTCTACTAGCTAATATGCCAAGACTTGTCCTTTTACTAACTTTTGCTGAACGTACTAAATTTCAAACTCACTCAACAAGATGATCCAATTAGCCATATTTCTAGTTAAGGAAAGTTTTGATAGTAAGTACTTTAAAGGATCGATCTTTGAAATAAGTCTGATTTTTTTGTTGAGCATATAGTGGTGTAACTTTTGGAAAGCAAATATTAAGGCTAGGAAAGCCTTCTCGATCTGCAAATAATTGAGCTCATATGCTACTAGTTTCATGCTGAAGTAATAGACAACTTTTCTCTCTGTTCTTTATCACATTGGGCCAATAGTGCCCCAATTGTGAAATGTGTAGTAGAGATGTATAACAACAAGGGTTCTCCTACTGTAGGTGACATGAGAATGGGGAGTTTAGCTAGGTATTATCTTAGCAAAGTGAAAGCTCGTTGTTGTTTCGGACCCTAGTTAAAATTAACATCTTTCTTAAGAAGATGTGTGAATTTATGTCACTTGTCTGCTAGTTGTGAGATAAATTTTCTGATGGGCTTAATTTTCCCCCGTAAGCTACGAAGTTGTCTAATATTCTTAGGAGGGGGGATTTCTATGATAATCGTGACCTTTGTAGGGTCCGCTTCTATTCTTCTCCTTGACACAATGAACCCTAGTAATTTCCTAGATAACACACCGAAGACACATTTCTTCAGGTTAAGGCGAACCTTGTAATCCCTTAGATGCTGAAAGATACCTTGTAAAATTTCTGGGTGCTCCTCCTAGGTTCTAGATTTAGCTAGTATATCATCTACGTAATCTTCCATAATGTCACTTATCATATCGTGGAAGATTACAATCATTGCCCTATGATATGTAGCACCTGCATTTTTAAGGCCAAAGGGCATGAATTGGTAACAGAACAATCCCTAGGGGGTTGTGAATGTCGTCTTGTGTTGATATTCTTCAGTAATTTTTATCTTATTATAACCTAAGAAACCATCCATCAATGAAAACATCTCATAACCATCAATAGAATCGATGATCATGTCAATATTAGGAAGATGAAAATTGTCCTTAGGAAAATCTTTATTTATGTCTCTAAAATCGCTACATACTCTGATACCGAATAGCTTTTTCTAAACTGGTACAACATTGGAAATCCACTCTGAGTATTCAATAGGCCCGATGAAGCCTACTTCTAATAAATTTTCTAACTCTAGCTTTACCAGTAAGGCAACGCGGGGATGCATCTTCCTGAGCTTTTGTTTGATGGGCTTGGCGTCAGGGTGCACCACTAGGTTGTGTACCACTAATGTAGGATCAAGTCCTAACATGTCAACATAAGACCAAGCAAATATGTCTGCATATTCTCTCAATAGTCATGTAAATGTTTTTTGCTCTTTGGTTGAGAGTGAGGCTCCCAACTTAACTATCCTCAGCATCTCCTTTGTGCCAATATTAACATATATCATATCTTCCACTAGCAATTTTGACTCATCCCCCATGCACGTAGGACTGGGAGGGAGGTTGAGGTCCTCCTCTACAAAAATTGGTGTAGGGAGGTGATCATCATCTTTATATGGGTACACTATTTTTTCAATAAGTTGTTCTACTTGTTTTTCCACTAACGCCTCGAAGAGGTTTTTACTATAGGACTTCCCCTTTTTATTTCCGCAAGGCTTTTCTTTGGAATTTTTTCCTTTGCTCACTTTTTTACTTAAGTGTCTACATAATTCTACCTCCTCTCCAAAGTATGCACATGCATTAAACTGAATGAAGAACCCCTTTTTGTGATCATTTCTTGGAATGTTATCTCTGGTTCCCAAGAACTTGCCAGTAATCTCATTGTTCTGAAACACGTCAATAGGTATGTGTTGTTGTTGATCCTAATTCACAAGTGATGGGTTAATGTCTGGGTTATAGGGGTGACGATGGGTATGACAAGTTTTATGTTAAGGATAGCCATGTTAGAGAATAGGTTCATAGAGGCGAGGTATTTGTAAAGACTACACCAGGAATCTATTTCGATTTCAGTTTCAGACAAACTATCCTCACTCTCAGAAGAATCATACTCATTTTCTGAAGGATGAGACTCATATAAATCGACACCTATACCTGATTTACCGAGTATATGACGCGGTATTGGAAGAGCTTCTAACAGGCCTTGCTCATAGCGGCCACAACCACATCCTTGATATCTCATAGTAAGCATGAATCTGTTTGGAATAACGTAATTAGATGAATTATAACATAAATCCATTTCATCATCTTAAGGATGAAATATAATGTCATCAAGGATTCTTCATATTCTAGCAAGCCACCTGAAATGAAATTATTGAAAGGGTAATTCTCCCTTGACCTTTGGAATTTGTAGCATGATCTACCATGTGCTTGGCCTGATAGCAGAATGTTTTAAATCATAAGGGCTTGCTAAAGATTCGAGTCTCCACAACCATTGTTTATGACCTTCATCTCCCATGTAGAAAAAAGGAGATTCCAATGTATTCGTATCATTATCATTGGGAGTTAGGGTGTTTGGATCCACTCATGAAGCAAGGGCCTCCGAATGAACAGGGACAACAATTACTGTAGAGGGACACTCATAGATAGTAGGAAAGTAACTTGACAATGTTCTATAATGAGTAAAGGGTTGGGGATCCCCTTGTATAGTAAGTGTTTGTCTCAGATACTACAGCTTTAAACATTGATGATACGTAGATGGCATGACTTGCATGACATGAATCCATAGGCGACTGAGCAAGATATTCTAAGGGAGTTCTATATCCAATATGTGGAACTTTGTATCATGTGTTATGGGACCTACCTCGAATGAGAAAGTGATCATTCCAACTGATTGTCACTCTTCATTGTCATACACTTTTATGGTGATAACCTTTGTTTCCAAATCAACTTCTATGTAGCCTAGTTGACGAACTAGTTTAAGAGTACAAATATTGAGACCCAATCCGCCATCCACAAGCACTATCTTGACCTTCTAACGCTTGATTATTACCTCAATATGTAAGGGTAGATTATGGGAGAGATTTTCAGTTAAGGCTTGTGTCAGACTAAAGGTTTTATGTATTACATGAGCGATTTGCAATACCATAGCTTGTAAATGTGTAGGGTCAACATCAATATATACTCCTAATCCTTGTAAGTTTTTACAAAGTATGTCTTTATGGATGTTAGAGATATTTAGGAGGTCTAAGATTGAAATCTTAGCTGTTGTCTTCTTTAGCTGATCTAATACATCGTAATGAATCTCTTGAGGAGGAGGGGGAGTAGGTTTCGAGATAAAAAGGAGAGCCTGTCATGTTTCCATGACGCATTCTCTTGTTTTAATCTTAATCGTATTAATTTTCTTGACAAGTGGATCAACACAACCTATCAAGGCATCAAAATGGTCTTTGTTGAAAACACAATTAACATTCTTATTCTGAGATGATTGTCCCAGATTTGGATTTTTCCTTTCATCGTGATTGGGAAAAGGTTCTGTGAAGATCCCTAATTTTGCATTTGGGGATTTGGCCACGGCGATGGAGTCTACTTTTATATCACCACTATCAAATATGTCTTGAATGTAGTGTTTTAATCTTAAACACTTGTCATTTTTATGACCCTTTACACAGTGAAAGTCACAGAATTCATTATCTCTAAGCCATGAAGGCTTAGGTGTGTCATCTCCATAGGGTTGTGTTTCAGGGTATTTAACCATGTTAATGGCCTCAAATTGTTTTAATATGGATGATATTGATTTAGATAGAGGTACGAAAGTATGACATTTATACTTTGTAGGTGGATTGCCTTTTGCAATCTTTAAAGGTGCATGATTCTGAATGGCTTTTACTCACTTAAAATCTAATATTCCATCACTAACGACATTTTTGTTTCTGTTAGGACCAAATTTTGTTTTATCACTAGATTTTGAATTGTTATGATCATGGGAGATAGGTTTTAGAACCCCCTAGCTAACAATGATTTTTCAATTTGACTCCATTTTTTGATAACCTCTTCGAACATGTTACCACAATACATTTACAAATGGAACATTATGTCTAGATGGAGGTTGGGACCAAATATGGCTATCAACATTTTTTCAGGTATGGATAAAGGAAAGCAGCTAGCTAATCCTCTCCATCATTGTAAAAATGCCGTGAAGTTTTCGTTATTTTGTTGTTTTACATCGCAGAGATCCAACATGGTGACATCGTTTTCTATATTAAAACAGAAGTGTCATACGAAACTTTCGGCTAGTTTCGACCAAGTTGATATGGATCCGCTAGGGATGTGCACAAACCATTCTAATGTCATTGCTCCTAAACTTTGCAGAAAGAGGCGTATAAGATAATTATCGTTGAATGCCACCTCTTGACATGCCATATAAAAAATCTTTAATATGGTCATTGTACGAAAGAAAATCAACACGTGACCTTCTTCACACCTGACCTCCAAAGGTCAAGCTAATGAGGAAACCATATGTCTTAAACACGGAATATCAGGATCTACGAGTCCATGGAAAGAAATTCATCCTAACCTGAAGTGGTCTAACGGAATGGTCAGATATAATGGCTAATTAGAGGCTCCACTCAATATCGAGCTCTTCCAAGATTTTGTCTACTATTGGTTGTGGAACATGTTAAAAGTGACCTGCAGATGCCTCATATAGATTTCTAGACAAGGTCATAAAGTAGAGAACGAGAGGTGTAATGGAACCACAAGGTCTATGGGAGGTTCTTTGGTCTAGTCAATGAAGCCTTAGCCAGATCAGCTGTTATGTTCAACATGGAAAGTTGTGCAACAATGTTAAGTGGAAGTGGGTATGATCTAAATACTATTGCACATAAACCGGTGTTGATATTTAATTGGTCAGTAGGCTCGTTGGGTTGTGGGACCTAGGGATCACAACCATGAACTCGTGGAGGTTATGGTCTTTGTATGGTCATATGCGTAATCAAGCCCTGTTTCCTAGGAGCAGTCCAATAATCGTAGGTTTGATCAGTTGCGATGTTCAATGTGTTTAGTTATTATATCTTCTCATAATACTTAGCATGTGTGCATAGAACTAACTAGTTTAAACATGTATCAATGTCGGTCAACAATTCAGGTCCGTTGGGTTCTGGGACCAATGGATGACAACCGATCATTTTCTCTTGTTGTGGACCTTTGATGGTTATGGAGAATGGAATTGAATTGATCTGAAAAAGCAAACTAACTACCAAAGGAAATTTAAATTATGTTTTTGCTATTTTCATAGCATATCTACACAAAATAATGAAACCAAACTAATCTAGCAAAAGTAAATATTTTTTTATCTTTTTTAGGATTTTAAACAATGCTTCTAATCTAATAAATGAAATTAAATACAAGTAATCATTCAATTGTAGTTAATTACTTGTGCAAGTATGTGAATCTAGATCTAAAACAACTAAATAATTTAATCAAAACCCCTCAACCCTACCTTAGAGGTAGAGAACAAATCACAACCCGAGAAGAGCTATTGTTCCCACAACTTCCCCTGGTAATGTCAAAGAGAAAGCTTTCTAATGATTTGATCTATTTTCAATTGCTTGATTAATTGAAATGAAACAATTTTACCACTCTATTTGATATGGATTTGAAATGAATAATTCAGAATTGATAATTTGAATAAGTGAAGAAAACAAACAAATAATTCCAACCTAGATAAGCAAGAGCTTTGGAAAATATGGTTGCATATGTATTTGTCCCCTCAGTTTATCCTTTCTTTCTCTGTGTGTCCATATGATTCCAAGGAATTGGGAATGCAAAGGCAACATAAGGAGAAGGCACTTGAGCAATGATAGCTTGAAGGTAGTTTGGTTGCAATGCAAGTAAAAGAGAGATAACACAAGTGAATGAGCTTGGCTATGTAATTTCTAGCAGGATTGTGGCAACAATACTATGCAAGATACACAAACTTATCAGGCCCTTTGCTTGAATACAAGCATTGAATATATAGGAATTGGTTGGGATGTGCCTTCATGCACAAGGCAACCTTGGAGTGCCAAATCATTGGGTGAAGAGGTAGTTAAAACTAATTAAATCTATTTAAAAATAGAAGAGGGAAGGAATACCATGTAATCAAGACTATTTTTAGGAAATTTGGTTCACAAACGCACCCTAGAAGTCAAGTTAAGTGAAATAATGCGTGTTAAAATTATGCATGAAGATTTCTGGAAAAAACACACAGGACCGCCGCCCTACAAGGTGGAGGTCATAGGAACCACTGCCCAAGTGATGGCAGTTTTTAAACTAAAGGCCAAAACATGCACCAAAATGAGTGGGAAGCTAGAAGAAAGCGTGGAAAAGCTAAGTACAAGCATCTAGGCTATAAATATACACTGTGAATGAGCTTAGGAACTCAAACACCTTCTAAAAGGACATGAATCATCATTGGGGACTTTTGTAACCATTTTTCCAACAATGTAGCACATGCAAAATCAGGTGCGTACATATTGCCCCCTCAGAGAAGTGTTTTAGCCTTGAAGAGGCGTAAAACATAGAGTCCAAGTATGGCGTTCCCAAAATGGGGAGTTAGAATTTTATACCTGACATGCCCATGTGTCGAAATGCCACTGTCCAAATTACTGCTACCTGCAAAATGAAAAGAAGACTCTAGTGCAGATAGATACGATATCGAAAAATAAACTCTAAATTAAAACAACAAGAGGACTTACCATTTTGTGGGGATAAGAACTTACCTCCGCCAACGCTCCCATCCTGCGAACATATGCACTCAAAACTAAGAAGTTATAATAACATATATATATATATATATATATATCAAACAAACCCATTTTAAACCCATTTTCCAATTCATTTGCGCATATTGACTTGGTGATTTTTGAGCTCTGGACCTACGATGACCGTTTTTGTCGAAAGGATAGTCAAAACGTTCGTTGTGAGATAGTGATCATGCCTCCATGACTGGAAGATCGACCGCGCGTGTTCTAAGGTTAGTTTTTCTCACTTGTTTGTTTTTAAACCTAAAATGTGAAAATGTCAAAATCTTTTCCTAAGAAGGGTTATTTTTAAAATTTCTTCTTTTAAATGAGTCTCTAGGGGGGCGCCTATAGGGTAGTCATTTATTTCATTCAAAATGGTGTAGTTTTTACATTTCTGAGAATTTTTAGGGTCACGTAAATACCATGAATCGGTTCAGGACCATCACCCTGAGAAGGGTAGCTGTCACAAAACTGCTCTGTCAGGGTGGTGGTCTGAAAACCGCCACCCTGCACTGTTGTCCTGGCTGGAGTGGTTCTGAACAGAATGACTTAAAAATCATGCTAACTTAGATTTTTTTGAATTTTTGATGTTTTGTCATGTTTTTGATGAGCTTGTTTCTTGAAATGTGTCACTAACTTGCTCTTTTTCTATGTTTTGGTGGATGCAGAAGAAGGAAGAGTATATCTGTTGGAGTCGCGAGAGGGAGTGTGACTAGCTCCCAATGATTTTAGATCAGTTGACTCAGGATGAGACTGATACTCTTTAGAGAGCAAGCATATGGAGGATTACACAGGTGCCCCATGTTACTCCTGTACCAGTCACATATTATGTGACTTGTTCTCTTATTGGGATGTAGACCAAAACACTTTCTGGTTTTCAGGTGTCAGAGGTGAGTGGATGATTACACTGGAGGATGTGTATTGGTTACTTAGAGTTCCAATACTTGGGAGGAGGCTGAATCTAGAGACATCATGATCTAGGCCCATGATGACTCGGTGAGCTACCTATATGGGGGATGTCATGGTTTCCTTTGGTTCAAAGAAGGGGATGAAGGTCTGATCTATTGCCATTGCTCCCATCCCTATTATCTGTAAGGCCATTATGGGTATTTTGGCTTTGGGGTTGATCAGGGACAAGGGAGGTGATACACTAATTTATTATTACTGGGCTCCCATTATTCATAGATTGAGTCACATGGTCGTACTTATGCTTGGGGAAGATATCCTTGGGAGCACCTACCATGACTTATACATGGATTTTCAGGTTATAGGGGTAGTCTTTGAGTCACCCCACATCGGTCATGAGCTGGGTATATGAGTGGATTGTCCCCTATGGGATGGGAGTTCCAGTATAGAACCCGAGGACTGTCAAGATAGCTAGATGGATGACGATGTCAGTTCTTAGAGTGCCACATCAGCCAGTGGCCTCTTTGACCACAATAGACATGGCAGACAGTCCTTACCATGACATGGCAGGATTGTGGGGATAGGATGGGACCACAGTGATAGCTTGTGCCACTAATGGTCAGTTAGTTGACAGGATGGGGAAGGTTGAGATTCACCCCTTTGGTTGAGTTCCTCAACAATTTGTCCTTCCATATATTGATATGCTTCCCCTAGTGGCACCTGTGTACAGGACCACCAAAGAGGCCCGGAAGGGTCCTAGAGGAGATCCAGGTTGGACAGTGGTGACTCTAGGGGTGCCTATTGCAGTTAGGTGAGTCATTCATGCTTGACGGGAAGTTGGTGCCACTCTAGATTGAGGTGCACCTTTACTTTAGATTGAGGCTAGACCGCGCTCATAGTGGGGAGGAGGATGAGCCTATAGATGTAGACTCTAATTCTGAGGAGTATACATGAGATGAGACTAGAGAGGAGTCAGTTGGAGAGGAGATAATGGAGAGGAGATATGACGACGAGGGATTGGGTTGTGAGAATGGTGGGGAAACTCACATGGAGGAGGAGAGTGACCCTGAGTGGCATGATACTCTAGGATGTACTGAGATGGAGTAGGAGGAGGAAGTGAGCGCGGAGAGGAGACCTTGGTCTTGAGGGACCACTTCCTCACGATGGAGAGGGAGATGATGAGTCCATGATGGGATGGGTCTCACTTCTAGCCTTGGGGAGGCCACACCAGTCACCTGCAACAACACCTCCATCAGTGTCATCTGATCCTACATGGATGCCAAGAGATCCAAGTATGTCGAATCCCTTCTCTTGACCTTATTAGCTAAAAATGTTAGTTGGTATTTCTTTTTGTTTTATTTTTGTAGCTTTCTGACTCACCATTTCTTTTTATTTTTTTACTTGTAGTGACTACACAGGAGTGACGAGATCTTATTCATCAGGTGTGTGTGGACACCTTGTTGATCCCCTTGGGGAAGACCCGAGTTGAGCTGACTGAGGATACAGGAAATCCACTTGTAGTCGATAGACACACTGATGTGTTTACACCCATCTAGAGGGTAGCCGAGATCATGACTTCTCTCCGTACTCAGGTGACTGTGTATGAGACAACTGAGTGATTGATGAGGCAAAAGTCACTCTGCAGTGAGACCACAACCAGTGGTCATTCCACCACAAGAACTCCCATATTCAGTGCATTCTCGATGTCATAGCCGTAGTAGGAGTCCTGGACACAGCGGTCGTGCACCATCTCAGGGATCCCACAGGGATTGATAGGCCATTGAGCCATTTATTGGTTTGTCACCATTTTTTCAGGCATTATATGATTTTTTTGTATATCTTGGGGCTCATTGCGAGTGTTTTGACCATGCCTAGTGATGTGATGGCATTGTACACAAACTCGATTTATTATGATATATATAGACTCTTCTTTTTGGTTTGGTAATTCATTGTATCTGAGTTGACTTCTTTTGGTTTATTTCATATGTGTACTCTAGATGTTTAGAATTTCCACTTTTGTATTCTTTTCAGAATGTATGCAATGGATATGAATGCTAACATAATGATTTATTTTTGTATTTTGTAATGCTGATATATGATAATGCAAACACATTGTAATGCTGAACTTTAGTTTCTCTAAGAAATTTTTGATACTTCATATTGTTTTGGAAAAATGTGGTGATAAAGTGATGTGATAGAAAGATTGAAATTGCCCCACTCCCAACCCCAAACAACCGGTAAGATGCGAGGGCTCAACACCAAGAGCTAAGAGGGACACAAGTCACAAAGATTTGTTGAATGGTAATGATGAGAGAGAGACAAGGATTTGACAAAAACCAAATTGAGAACCTACCACCTGACTCTACACAAGTTTTCTACATAGCTTAAAATGTGAATTGCTTTCCAGTTTATCTAGAATTAGATCTGTAGATGGCCACTTGGTTGACAAAACCTGGTTTTGAGGTTTTAAACTCTTTTTGGAATTTTGGACATCTAACTCACTTTGTTTTGATTTATGATTTCATTGTATTTGAATGAACTACTTTTAACTTTCTAATTTTTTGAAGAGACCCCCTACACCTTGCCCCATGCTACCAGTAGGAAGCATGGGCTTATCACCATGGAAAGGCATAGGTGAGTAAGGGCACTTCTCTCCTTTCCCAACCCTATGCCACTAGTAAGAGACGTAGGCTCACCACTGAAGGTTGGTAGGGCAAAGAAATGTGTAAAATAAAAAATTTCATTGATTTGTAGTTGACATGTTTATCTAGGAAAAATGTTTAGAATGTTCTTATTTCCAAAGAGATGTATATGGGATAGATGTGACACCATGAAGCTTCTAGAACAGACTGTAGGAAAAGACACCTAATCTAGAAGAAACTATGAGTAGAACTAAGTATGCAGGCCTTGGTATGGTTATTGTCAAATCTTGTTTGAACTGATGAGATGATTTGGAAATAGTTGATGATACCATGAGGATTTGAAGAGATATGATTTGAAATGTTTTTCCAATATTTTAAGAAGTTTTAGGAATTTCTATGAGAATAAGTCCCTTGATTACAAATTTATGAAATGGACAAGCAGATGAAAATGCAATGCAGATGTAGTAATGTACATGTGGAAATGCAGGTGAATCATGTGTAATACCTCTTTAGGTGAAGAGAGTTGATGGATTCACTAAAATCTTCACCTTCTAGTGTACACAGGTGAAATGCCCCATTTTTGTAGTCTTCTATTACTTGATATGGACCCAACCACCTGGGCCTGAACTTCCTACCTTCACCAGTCTTTTTTTCTATCTGGATATCAAGTCTTAATACCAAATCTCCCTCATATATTTCATGTTCATAAACCCTCTTGTTATACTGTAGGCACATCCAGTCAGCATAAGCTCTGTGTCATTATTTGGTGTTGAGCCTAGCCTCATCAAGGATTTCTAATTGAGAGAGTCATGCCTCTCGATAGGATTCTTCTCCCAAAATTCCCTGTAATGAGATGCAGAGACTAGGTATTTCGACTTCGAGTGGTAGAACTACTTCTGCACTAAATACTAATGAAAAGGGGGTTTCCCTCATTGGTGTTCTTATTGATTTCGATAGGCCCACAAGGTTGGGTATAACTTTAAATGCCAATCACGTTTGTTCTCCTTAACCATTTTAAGGAGAATGGATTTCAACATTTTCTTCGTTACCTCAACCTATCCATTGTCCTAAGGGTAATAAAGAGAGGTCGTGTGATGATTTATCTTGAATTTCTCACATAATTCATGTACCTCATCATTCTTGAAAGATGTGCCATTATCAGAGATAATGACCTGTGGGACACAATACCTAAAAATGATTTGGTTTAGAATGAACTTATAGATTATGGAACCCGGTATGGTGGTAAGAGGCATGGCCTCTACCCACTTTGTGAAATACTTTGTGGCCATGATTATAAAGTTATGGCCATCAGTTGATGAGGGAGAAAACTTCCCTATCAAATCTAGACCCCACGTGGAAAAGGGCCATGGTGTCACAATCGGTTGCAGAGCTTGTGCCGGTATGTGGATCTCATGGGAGAACTCTTGGCATTTATGACACTTACATACAAATTCTACCGAATCATGTTCTAACGTGGGCCAGAAGTAGCCCATCTGATGTATCTTCCTGAGCAGTGGCGTGGCTTTCAAAGTGACCCACACATACTCTAATATGTGATTCATAAATATTCTTCTCGGATTCTTATTCGTCAATGCATCTTAATAACATTCCATCAAAGGCTCTGTGATAGAGAACTTGTTCCAGAATCATGTATTTAGTAGCTATGATGTGTATTCGTCTCCTTTGTTGAGACGTAGCCCCTTTGGGGTATGCCTTGTCCACAATGAAATTGATTATGTCAGTGTACCAAGGACATGCCAGTGATTTGGGGCTTGATCTCTACATGGTATACACACTCATCTGGAAATTCTAAATCAACTAGGTTGCCTCTTTCCATTGGGTTATCAGCTAACCAATCCATAATAACTTGTCCTTTTACAAACTTTTGATTAACAAAGGTCAACTCAAATTCACCCATTAGCGTTATAAAGCACCCGACCCTTTTAGATAGCGAACCTTGAATTAGATAAGTCCGCAAATGATCAGTTTTGATGATCACCCTTGTTTCCTGGTTCAACATATAATGTCTCAACCACTTTGTTGCAAACACTATAGCTAGGCACTCCTTTTTTGCCTATGTGTAATGTGTCTCGTAGTCAAGCAATGTTTGACTGATAAAATAAACTACATGTTCATGCTTATCATCATCTTCCTGAGCTAACATGTAGGCTAGTGAGACATTTGTTGCCCTTGAATATAGAATGAGGGGTCAGTCTAATTTAGGAGGCATAAATATAGGTGGCGAGAGTAAGAATTGTTTTACTAATTTAAATGCCTCATTGCACTCTTCCATCCACTCAATACAACAATCCTTCTTTAATAAATTTGTTGATCAGATGAATAGAAAAGGTTAGATCAAGGATAAACCTTTGGATTGCACCGAGTTTCCCAAGAAAATACCTTATACCAGATTCATTCGATGGTGGGGTCATCTCTAGTACTGCTCAGATTTTGGCTGGATCTACATCAATCCCTTGTGAAGATATGATGTATCCCAACAACTTGCCTCCAGTTACACTGAATACACATTTCTCTAGATTTAGTGTGATGCCATATTTGATTAACCGAGAGAGAATGATGTGAAGCACCTCGGGGTGATCGCACCATTTTCTAGCTTTGGCTAGGAGATCATCAACATAAGACTCCACAATCTTGTGGATAAGATCATGGAAAATATACGTCATGGAGCGTTGGTAAGTTTCTCCAGCATTCTTGAGCCCAAATGGCATGACTGTGTAGCAATAGGTTCCCCAAGGAGTGATGAAAGTTGTCTTTGTCTGATCCTCCTCAGAAATCCTAATTTGGTTGTATCCTGAAAACCCATCCATGAGAGACAACAACTCATAACCAGTTGTCACGTCAACAATAACATCAATGGAGGGTAGTGGGAAATCATCCTTGGGACATGCTTTGTTAATGTCCCAAAATTCAATACAATGCGGATCTTCCCATTCTTTTTGAGAACATGAATGATATTGGACACCCACTGGGAGTAGTCAACCAGTTTGATGAACCCTACTTGCAAGAGTTTCATCACTTCTTCTTTCACCATGAGAGCCACCTTTGGCTTCATAGGCCTTGAATTTTGTTTAATTGGTTTGGCATCTAGCTTGGTGATGAGGTTATGGACCCCAACATCAGGATAAATCCCTGTCATCTCCATGTAATTAAACGCGAAATATTTTGAGTGTTCTTTGAGAATTTGCGTGTGTATTTCTATTTCCTCTAGAGTTAGAGAGGAACCTAGCTTCAAAATTCTTGGTTCTTCCTCTGTCCCAATGTTTATATCGATCTTTCCTTCAATCAATGAAGAATTTCCTTCCTCAAACTTAGGTGGGGCTGGAGATAAATCTAAATCCCCTTCTTCTCCTACCTCATAAATTTCAAGACCTTCCCCAGAGGAAGACTCTATCATGGGATTTCCAAAGTAGGAAGAAGAATGTGGGATAAGGGATAAGTCAACCTTGTGATGAGTAAGGTGTAATTCTGCATAAGCATTTAAATACCCAAGAGTTGCTTCATCATTGTAAACATGGTCTAAGATGATAGGCTCATCCTTGGCCTATATGTATGTCAACATGGGATTACCGGTATTTTGCGAACCAAAGTTTCAACATGAATTGATACCATGAATTTTGTATCTTCCAACTCACTATTTGGAGTGAAGCAGGAAGCAGAAGTTTCTATAGAGTCTGTGAGAAGGTTTTTGTTCTCATGGAATTGCTTTGATCGATATGAAGTCAAACCCCTTTGTTAGATTAAGCACTGTTGTTTTGTAGAGTTGCAGATGCTCGGCCCTAGTCTCGTATACCTCAGACACTTGATTTGTGACTAGTTGTGAATCACCTAGCACTCTAATATTACCAACACCCATCCTCTTGGCCACAATGAGGCCAAGAAGGAGGGATTCATATTCAGCCCCATTGTTTGTACACTCAAATTTTAACTTGAAGGAAAAAGGCATAACCTTTCCCTTGGGTGAGGTAAGGATCACACCTGCCCCAGTGCCAAAATGACACCTGGCTCCATCAAAATGGAGAGTCCAATAGTTACTCAGAAAAATGGACATTGGATCATTCTTTGTATCCTCTTCCTTTTCCTCTGTTACTTCCACCATACAAACTTCATCTGCTGGAAGAGAGCCGAGTCCTAGGGCATGTCCTATGCCCATAGAATCAAATGGAAGGAGAATAGGTAGATCCTTCTCCAACAACTCGACAATATTTTTTGTGGTTCCTAATGACACTATCTCTATGATGATGGTTTCATCCTTGACCGATGGAATGCCCTCGATCAATCCTGTGACTTCTAACTCTGTTGTGGGCACCAATTTTGTTTCTGGTTTTGAACCAACTTGTTTGTTAAGTTGATTTGTTGGAAGTTTGAACTCAGAATGGACTCCTGGTCTCTTCTTCAAATTTTCTAGGTGTATATCGAAAGGTTTTGGGTCACCTTGCTATGAAGACCTTCCCTAAGTGCAAGAATCTTACTTCTTGAAACAATGTGGAGGGGATCACCTTCATGCGATGTATCCATGGATGGTCGAGAATCATATTATAGTTGGTTTCCTGATCTATAATATAGAACTTAGTGAGAACCATCTTGGGTCCTAAGGTAACCGGTAACACTATGGTCCCTATTGAAGTTTCTTTGAGGCTATCATAACCCCTTAGTGTATTTCGTCTTGAGGAACAATTTGTTTCTCCATATCCTAGTTTTTGGAGGAAAGTGAAGGGGACTATGTTAACTACCACCCCATCATCAACCATCACATGTTTAACATAGTTATTGTAGATCCATACTTGCAAATGCAAGGTTGGGTCACCTTTACGTGTAATTTCGGCATCCGTCGGCATTTTGCTTATGTCGAACACAAACCCAACATCCCAGGAGGGTAAACATAAAATTCTATATGGTTTACTTGTACTTCTGGAGGAGGAGTAACATTGATCAAATGACCAAGACCCAATGCTTCTAACAAAGTAGCTCTATGAGCAGGGGAGTTCTTTAACAGATCAAAGAAGTAAATGTGAGAAAAGTTCTTTGTTAAGTCATTGATTAAGTTGTATGCTCCTACTTGTTTGGAAAGTGTTTGTTGGATATCCTCTACTATTGGTAGTTAAATGGGTATTAACTATGATGAATAATCCTTAGTTCTTGTGGCAACATTAATATGAGGTTCGGTGTCAAATTCTACCAACCCCATAATTTTTGTTTGTTGGCGACCATCCAAGGGAGGTGCCACCTATGGGTTTGATGAAGTTGAGGCTTCATGATCATTGGTTCCTATTACAATCCCTTTGTTTGAACCATTGGGATCTATTCTACCATATTTTGGGTGTGTAGGGAGAGGATCATTAAATATCCTCAGCAGTTTGTTTTGAGGAGAAACATGTCATGTATACGTGTTTTGTGTTACTGCTATCATATTTTCCAGAAACATTTCTACAAAGAGTTGTCTTTGATCTTCTGGCAGACGTTGTAGAAATTTGTTACAATCATGACATGTTCTCGCATCATGCCTGCAGACCCTATGAAAACCACAATACAAATCGGGATTGTAATCCCGAGGTCTTTGGTTTGTGTTCTGTTGTGGTCTGAAATTACGATCATTGTTCAATTGTTGATTGTTATAATTAAAATTTGGGAACCCTTGCCCTTGATTTTGGAATTGGTTCGGATACTTGCCTGGGTACCGACTAGGGCCTTGGGTCTGCACTTGTCTTGGTTAATGAGGTTGTTGTTGTTGTTGTTGTTGTTGAGGATGATTAAAATCCACAACATTGATTGAAGGTGAAAAGTTATTGTTTCTTTGATTATTTCCATTCATATTATTGTTATTGTTGGTAGTGTTTGTATTGGGAGAGCTAACAACATTGGGTTTCTTTGGCTGATCGGTAACACCGTCAGTTGTAACCCCATGATTCTTGTTAAGGACCTTTGGTCCCTGACTATTTTTTGCGTTGTTGGAGTAACCAGAGTTACCTTGGTTAGGAGTGACTAACCTCCCATTTGTTTTGTAGGTATTACAACCATTGTATGTGAATGCTTGATCAATTCAGAGAGCACCCTCTAGTACCTCTTCGTAGCTCCTTAGTGGGAATTTTTGGACTTCTTCCTTTGTTTCCCTATTAAGGGAGTGAAGGAATAAATCACAAAGCTCCATCTGATCCATGTTTGGAGTGCTTGCAGAGGAATAGAGGACCTGCCACCACCTTTGAATGAAATGGGCAACAAATTCATTGTGCTCTTGTTTGATATGAAGGAATTATCTGATTCCTATCCTTAGAAGTTTTTTCATATCAAAATCCTTGATAAACTATGACACGAGTTACTTGAAGGAATGTATCAAAGCCTCCAGTATCCTGTAATACCAATCGAGAGTGATACCTTCTAATGTCTTAGGGAAAATCTTTGTAACAAATACATCCCATGGGAGCAACTCTCAAATGGCCATTGTGTAAGATTTGATGTGTGCGTTAGGATCTCCCTCCCCATTGAACTTTGGAAGATCAGGCAAGGATCTTGGGAGCATGACAGTCCGTATAGAGAAGTGTAGAGGCTCCTTAAGATATTCAGAATAGGTCCCCATTGTATTTGTTTCAACCATTGAAGATCCTTGTTGGGGAGGTGGAGGTTGCATCGGTTGTTGAAATGGTGCAGCGTATACATTTGTTGGGGCATAAGACATCCCCTGTGGCTGACCATATGGACCTAGGTAAGTGTACATATCCCCCTGTGGTGATTTAGAATACATGTGTATGTAAGGGGGTTGATTGTTTTGATATGGATTTGAAGGCACAAAGCCAGGGAATGTTGCATTTCCAGATGGTATGGCATTTGAGAATGCACTTCTGACTGGTGCCTATTGTGGATATCCATATGTGGCGTGGGGGGGCATACCCAAGGTGCCCGTCCCAGTTAGCAAATCTCCAGGGCTTGGAGCACCCGTATAAACTAGAGGAGTCTACGCAGTAGGTACTTGTCCATATTTTGTGGATAGTGAGAAACTCTTGCTTGCCCAACATATGAATTTTGAGTGTTTTGGGAAAGTTCTAATTCTTTGAATTTTTCCACTAATGTTGAGATGATGTCACCCATTGATGGGGTCATGTTTTGTTTTGGTGCTTGTTGTTGAACTTTTGGAGGTTGTTGAGGAGTATGGTATCCTGCTATGAATTGTTCGTTGTTCTACCACCCCTCATTGGCAATGTTTTCCGTTGTTGGAGGGGTAGTGTTATTGTTTTGGAGAAAGACATCAACATGTCCTTGTAACCTATCAAAATCCCGGTTTATATTCTGGAAGCATTTGTTCACTTCTGGCGTATCATGCTAAGTAATCCTCATCTAGAGGTGGGAGTTGGTCTGACTACATGCTAATGGGTTGTCTAAACAAAACCTGAGGAGATGAACCTACCTCCTAGTGAAATTCATGTTGTTAGAGCTTGACTGCTCAGGAGGATGTGTCTGTGTGATTTGGTCAATCTCCTCAATCCATACGAAGGAACCAACATTGGCTCCCTGAGGAAGAGGATTTTGAGCCTGAGCAGTTGAATAATTATCTACCCATGTAGAGAGCGAAGGTGACTGTTGTTGTCTACTTGTTTGATAGTTGTATGCATTGAAACCCGAGATGGGTTGACCATATTCATCGTATCCTGACATATTCAGGGGGTATAAGAATACCCACAGAATAATGGGAGAGAGGAAGATGGATGAAGAAAGTGGAAATGTTTAGAGACTAGCTCTTCACGTTGGGTTCACCAATTTGTATGAAAGAAAATCAACACGTGACCTTCTTCGCACCTGACCTCCCAAGGTCAGGCCAGGACAACTGGTGTAGAATGGAAATGGATGTGTGTGTGGTAGTGATGAACAAGCTAATGAGGAAACCTTATGTCTTCAACACACAATATCGGGATCTGTGAGTCTAAGGAAAAGAAATCCATCCTAACCTGAAGTGGTGTAATGGAATGGTCAGATAGAATGGCTACTCGGAGGCTCCAGTCAATATCAAGCTCTGTTGAGATTCTATCTACTGGTTGTGGAACACACAGAAAGTGACCTATGGATGCCTCGTATAGATTTCCAGACAAGGTCATGGAAGTGAGAATGAGAGGCGTAATGGAACCACAAGGTCTATGGGAGGTTTTCCAGTCTAGTCCAGAAAGCCTTAGCCTGATCAACTGTTATGTTCAACACTAAAAGTTGTGCAACAATGTCAGGTGGAAGTGGTGATGATCTAAATACTAGTGCACATAAACCAGTGTCGATGTTTAATTGGTCAGCAAGCCATTGGGTTGTGGGACCTAGGGATCACAACCGTGAACTCGTGGAGGTTGTGGTCTTTGTATGGTCATATGCGTAATCAAGCCCTATTTCCAGGAGAAGTCCAATAATCGTAGGCTTGATCAACTGCAATGTTTAATGTGTTTAATTATTATATCTTCTTAGAATACCTAGCAGGTGTGCGTAAAACTAACAAGTGTAAACTTGTATCAATGTTGGTCAACAACTTAGGTCCATTGGGTTGTGGGACCAATGGATCACAACATAATGTTTTCTCTTTTCGTGGAACTTTGATGGTCATGTAGAATGGAATTGAATTGATTTGACAAAGCAAACTAATTATCAAAGGAAATTTAAACTATGTTTTTGGTATTTTCACAGCATATCTGAACAAAACAATGAAAGCAAACTAATCTAGAAAAAGTAAATATTTTTTATCTTTTATGGGATTTTAAACAATGCTTCTAATCTAATAAATGAAATTAAATACAAGTAATCAACCGGTTGTAGCTAATTACATGTGCAAGTATGTGAATCTAGACCTAAAACAACTAAACTAATTAAATCCAAAACCCCTCAACCCTACCTCAGACGTAGAGAACAAATCACATATCCAGAGGAGCTATTGTTCCCTATAAATTCCCCAGTAATGTTAAAGAGAAAGCTTTCTAATGATTTGATCTATTTTCAATTGCTTGATTAATTGAAATGAAACAATTTTACTACTCTATTTGATATGGATTTGAAATGAATAATTCAGAATTGATAATTTGAACAAATGAAGAAAACAGACAAATAATTCCAACCTGGATAAGCAAGAGCTTTGACAAATTTGGTTGTATATGTATTTTCCCCTTAGTTTATCCTTTCTTTCTTTGTGTGTCCATATGAGTCCAAGGAATTGGGAATGCAAAGGCAACAGTAGGAGAAGGTGCTTGAGCAATGACAGCTTGAAGGAAGTCTGGTTGCAATGCAAGTGGAAGAGAGATAACACAAGTGAAAAAAGCTTGGCTATGCAATTTCCAGCAAGATTGTGGCAACAATACTATTCAAGATACACAAAAATCACAGGCCATTAATTTGCTTGAATACAAGCATTGAATATATAGGAATTGGCTAGGATGTGCCTTCATGCACAAGGTAGCATGGGAGTGCCAAATCATTGGGTGAAGAGGCAGTTCAAACTAATTAAATCTATTTAAAAATAGAAGAGGGAAGGAATACCATGCAAACAAGACTATTTTTAGGAAATTTGGTTCACAAATGCACCTTAGAAGTCAAGTTAAGTGAAATCATGTTCTAAATTACACATGAAAGGTTGTAGAAAAAAATACACAGGACCATCACCCTACCTGGGCGGAAGTTCCAAAACCACCACCTAGGCAAGGGTGGCATTTCTGACACTAAAATCCAAAACATGCACAAAAAGGAGTGGGAAGCTGGAAGAAAGCATGGAAAAGCTAAGTATAAACATCTAGGCTACAAATATACACTGTGAATGAGATTATGAACTCAAACACCTTCTAAAAAAACATGAATCATCATTGGGTACTTTTGTAAACATTTTTCTGATAATGTAGCACATGTAAAATCGGGTGCGTATAGTCACGTGGGTTACCTTTTCCTTTATACTTGTCAAATTTTGGAAAATCAAAGTGTCTTGGGAAAGGTACTTGCATGATGGATTTGTCAAAAGGGTAGGGACATAACTCATTGAATTGATATTTCTTGTTATTGTTACCGGTTTGGCCCTCTTGTAATGCTTGAAGTGTGTTCTTCATTATTGACCACTCTTGATTGAAAAGTGGATCTTGTGTGGGTGGCATAGGCCTATATGAAGGATTAAATCTAGGTGTATTCCCACCCTTATTTGTTTTGATAATCTCTTCATAAGGATCTCTTTGTGCATTTTGTCGAGGAGTGTTTATTGGGAATTATTGAAATGAAGCCTTATGTTTTGCCTTTGGTATGGCTTGTTTCAAAACTTTAGGTTGTTCCCTCTTTATATGAGATGACAAACTTGCCAATTGGTGAGTGAGCGCTTGGATCTATTTCTCTAACGTCACCTCTTGAATAGGTATGTCATGATGATTTTTGTTAGGGGGAAGTTTTGTATGATGAACATGTTCCTTGTTGTCTTCACAATGTATTCTAACAATAGGTATCCTGTAACTCCATCTTTTTCAAACGGAACTTCCTCATTATTATGTGGTATAGAAGTAGAGGCATGACCTGGATTTAAAATTTCATTAACAATACAATGAGGTCGGTCTACTTTCTCTTCTCCACGAATCATTCCAGAAACAAGAGAAGGGTCTATTGTCGAAGGAAACTTCGCACCTTGTTCCATAACATAGATAAGAACTTCATGTTTGTTTTGGAAAATGTAATCATCAAATTGGGAAGACGATGTTCTAGATTCATACGAGGAGAATCTTCTTCTCCACCACTATGGTCAACCATGAGATTATCCTATAAAAGAGGGTTGTCACCTCAAAATATATTGGCTTCTAATCTTCAGGATCCCATTCTCATAGTAGGCATAATTAAAAAAGGAAGAACAATGTGACATAATTCCACTAAGGTTTAAAAAAAATACCTCAGTCAAATTTTGACAGCGTAATGATGCTAATGTTATAAAAAAGAATGATGACTATAGAATAGCCACAAATCCACTAGCTCCATGTGACCTAAAAACCAAAGAATAAACACTTAACTCAATCTAGCAAGGTAATATATGACACAAGCCTATCTTGAATAACACAATGATATATAACGCTCAAAATTTAGTCACACCAAATAGTTTATTCCTCAATATTTGCCTAGATAGGTTTGAAACCAAATAGCGACAACACAATTTTACCAGTTAGGTCAATTTTGCAACAAATAAGGCCTAAATGATAAGGAAATGTTGATGCAATCTTCTAACAAGATATACTAAAAACTAGTTTCTAAACACTAACAAAGTCTAAGTCTTTATAAAATGGATGATAACAATATGAACAACGTAACGACACTATTTTGACACGTGAACCAAGATTTCGGGAAAGCAATATTTTTAGTGTAAAAATGATGTTATAAAGATGCTAGAAAGGTATCCTCAACACTCACAAAACTCAAGAAAAAGTTAGGATGTAAAAACTATGTCTAAGTATAACAAGAATTTGCTAAGCGTGCGAACAACATAACTCTACAATATAGATATTTAAACCTAATTCCATAATGGAAATAAGATGTAAATATCTCAATTATATGGCTACAATGTGGGCAACGTAACAAATCAAAAGAATACAAGGATGGAATCACCTAACTACGATGATAATAAGTCTAAAATATGGGTTTTTGAGAAAAAGGGGCATAATAGATCATAATTACGTACTATGCACACTTTCAACACTTGTGCTCCGTCATTGCAACCTAGTTGCGCAAGTAGAATACAAAAGTGGTGGACACATGATATCTAGCAGTATCTGGTATATGTTGTTTCCTTTTGTCAAAAAATGGGCAATCAAGAAAACAAAGGTGTAGACCAAATGGTGTTGAAATAAACTTGGTATTATTTTGGCAGAGTTTCACCTTATCTTAGGACAAGTGAAAAACTAGGACAAAATGACACTAAGTAGATTTTGTGATGAAATGTCACACAGTTTCAACTTTAAGAGATTCTTTCCCTTGTTAGAAAAAAAAGAGTTTAAATCTAACAAAGTTGTCACTTTGTGAGAGTATTGAAGTACACTATCTAAGACAAAAACAATGGCTCCAAGTCGGCAAACTTTTTAGGTGGTTCTCTCTCTAGGTGTCATAATATATCTATGGTGAGCTCGATTTACCCAAAAATTCCCACTGACTAATTTAGGAGTATTTTGGCTTTACTTTACCCCCTTTAGTATAATGAGCACGAAAATGCATTCAGTTATACTTTCACTAGGGTCGCAATACAGATATCTTTGACTCTAATCTCACAAAGGCATACTAAACAAGTCAGTAGTGTGGAACACTTTCCTGTTTCATTCACAAGGTTCCCTCTCATGTGAACTCCTTTAGGGTTCCTAGGACCAACCCAATTATTATAACTTAAGGATTATGCCAAAGGGGTTATGTCCTAGTTAAGCGGACGAGCCGCAACTCTTAACCGAAACCTACAAATCAAGTGTTTTGTATAGTGGTGTATTTTTTAATCTTTTGGATTAAGTAATGTGGTTTTGTCCAGCTTTGGCAACCTATAAGCACACGTGTAGTTAGAATTTTTTTAGGTCCTCTTTTCTTTGAATAGCATTAGGTCCTTCACAAAATGGTTAGTGGTTTCAAAATGGTTCACAATATCATAGGAAAATAACAATGAAAAATGCTTGTAAATCAACTAACTACCATCAAAATTTGCAATAACAAGATTTATTCCCAATTAATCCAAGTGATTCTTAATGAAAAGACTAAAATTGCTTTTGATTCCCAAGAGCACACTAGGTGCAAGGGAAGATCATATGCAAATTTTAGCCTTGATTTCTTTGTGAAGTAAAAAATTTCTTAAACTAAAAGATCAAGTACATGCAAAAATGAAGGTTTATTCTCTTAAGCACAAAATGAACGATAATTGTTCCTACTTACTTCCAAGAAACAAAAAGAATGGTTTTAGAGGTGTTTTTTGTTCTCAAGATCACACTAGGTGCAAGAGAAGAGCATACACAACTCTATTCCAAACTCAATTGAAGTATGAAAACACAATCACTCCTTAAAATCTAACCCAATTTGCTCAAAAACCCTTTATCAAACCCTATGACAATTTTGTTAAAAATATCACTCTAAAATCAATACTTTGATAAAAACAACGTCTAAAAAACCTTAAAAAATGATAGGAGTCATAAAATTGAAGTTATGAAATTTTGAGAAAATTTTACCTTGATGCACAGGCGCCCTACTAGTGCACAAGTGCTCACAGTCATGCATAGGTGCTCACAGTCATGCACAGGTGCTCACAATCATAAACATGCACTCACAATCATGCACAAGTGCCCCTCTGTCATTTTTCACACGTCAATGATGCACATGCACTTCCATTTAGGCATATGTACTCACAGTCATACATAGGCCCTCACAGTCATGCACAAGCACTGACAGTCATGCACATGCGTCATTTTCCTGTAGATGGTCAAAAATACGAGTTTTGAAGCAATTTTTTTGAAATAAGGTCCAATATTTGGGATTTATTGGAAATTTTTACAGGGCTTCACCTCTTTACATCCTACAAAAAGCAAGAAAACACAAATTCTACCACTAATCTAGTTGAAACAACTTCTAAAAAATGGAAGTTGATCTAAAAATTTGAAAATTACTATTAAACATTGGAATTAATTTAAAAAGCTTGAGAAAACTAATCTAAAAATCTTAAAAGTATACTAGAAATCTTGAAATTAAACTAGAAAACTTGAAATTAATCTAGGAAACTTGAAACTAATCTAAAACTTTGAAACTAAGTTTAAAAGCTTAAAATTGAATTCAATGGGGTATGGTCCCACCAGGTGTGCCAAATGAATGCACCCCAAACTCTACAAAGAAAATAAAAAATATAAACAAGGAAGGCTAACACCATTGCCACCTAATTAGCTAGGGCTCTAAGTCTAGGAATGTAACATTAAGATATAAGCTTAAAAGAATGCCTAATTAGTATGGAAACAATGCAAAAACTAACTAAACATGCCTACTAATATGATCAATTACCTAACATGGGCCTAAAGAGACCTAAGGGGAAATCAAATGGTTATGGTTTCTACTCAAACAATGGTGAAATGACCTCTCCAAATGACTTGTTAAGTCACTTTAGATTATTCATCTACTAACCTTGTTGAAGGTTTTAAACAAGGATTAGACTTGGCTTAGAAATCGTATGTATTATATGAGATGCAAATCAGAGCATGATGTAAAGTATAAAGGAACGAGGTGAGTTATTTTTCTAGCTTTCCTTTTAGGAGAAACTTGTATTTTGGTGCATGTGGGACTAAAATCCCCAAATTAGATTAGAATTGCTAATCACAATTAGGCCTTGCTAATCATAATTAGTGAATTACTAAGTGATTAAGAGGTGTGGAGCCTTAATAGACCATTTAGGGCCAACTAAGAGGCTAGGATAAGATTTTGAAGTTTGTTGAGACATTGTGGAGGTAAATGGGGTGATTTTGAGTGGTTAGAAGAGGGGTTTGAGTCAATATTAGGGCATATTGACCAAATCAAGGGAAAAATAGGCTTAATTACCTTATAAATGCTAATTTTCTATTTTGAAGAGGGTTTTGGCTTACGATTCATCATAAAATGGCATCCTGAATGCAAATGGGATTTGGTGATCAATGAAGTGCTTGTTAACTGACCAAAGTGGCAAGAAACATTAGTTAATTTGTAAAGAGTACTAATTATAACGAAATTGAGAAGAATAAGAGTGAATTGTGTGTGTTCTGGGAATAAAATTGTAAAATCAAAATTTAGGTTTCTACATATATACTTCTCTTGATGTTTGGATATAACAAAAAATTTACATGAGAGTTATTTGAAAAAAATAAGAAGTTATAAGCACCCCAAGTTTGTGTTACCTTATGTTGAGAATTTGGGTGTTTCACCTTTTAATTGCTGTTATTAATATCAAGGGGGTTAGTAGCCTACATGCCAATAGTTAAGACTGTGGCCATAAAATGATCTGTAGGTGGGTACGGTTCATTTAAGATCAAATTGTGACTTGTAGTTTGCGTGTGTGGAAGGTAAGTCATATACAATCACATATTGTAAAACCCATAAAATGT
Source organism: Taxus chinensis (assembly GCA_019776745.2). NCBI lineage: Eukaryota > Viridiplantae > Streptophyta > Pinopsida > Cupressales > Taxaceae > Taxus > Taxus chinensis. Next base: position 213,435,572 of record CM034146.1, read on the forward strand.
CACGTTTTCTCCTCTAAAATGTCATTCATAACTTGAGATTGGAAGATTTTTAGAATGTGAAATTTGGAATTTATCATTGTAGGGTAGTTTCAGAGATAATTTGAAAATTTCAAACCTTGAGACCTCATACAAAATAAGTTATGCTTACCCGTTTGCACTCAGCCGAGACAAGGAAAGAACTAGGGCACAAATAGTAAATTGATCATATCTCAAAAATTAACCAATGAAAAATTATAAAATTTGGATAGCAAGATAATTTTAGAAATATGAACTCAAAAAGTCAAGTCTTGAGTTGATTTGATCAATATTGAGGGAGATATCATCAAAACAAAGACGGTACAAACAATAAGAAAACCAAGAAAAGATCTATGTATCTAAAAGGAAATAACTATAAAATGATCCACCAAGAAGATCTGCAATTTTATATGGAGATTAATTATAATATTTTCCAAGGATTCACCAAGTTTCTACCCTTTTGGATACCTACAACAAAAGATATATGCCACTGTGTTTTTAGAACTGTGTATGTATGAAAAAAGTTTTTGCAGATTGTTTGCTTGAGAAGATGGAATATTAGATGGGCAGAATCATGTCTTATTATAATCAATAGCCTAGTGAATATATGGCTGCATTTTACTTGTCATCAATAGAGTTGCTGAACATGGAAAGTTTGTGAACTTATTTGGGTGTCTAGTAATAAACTTGAATGCAATTGTATTAAAGAATAAAGACTTCTTTTCTGATTTGGAAGGTAATTTGAGTTGTGTTACCTGTTGAATTATTTGTTATTATTAATTTTCATTGAATTCTGTAGCATTATGAGTGTTATGAACTTGAATGCAATTGTACTAAAGAATAAAGATGTCTTTTTTGGTTTGGAAAGTAATTGCATTTACATTATTTGTTATGATTACTATTCATTTGACTGATGTAACATGTTGAGAGTTATGCACTTGATTACAGATGTTATCTAAATGTAAATTTTTCCAAAAGAAGAATAATAAATCATATAATATCTCTTACTCCTGGTCAATGCAATAAGAATAAGATATGGAAATTCATGCTAGTTTGCATACAATTGACCATGTTCTAATACTACAAGTGGAAGGATCATCGAGCTGGTAAGAAAAGAGATGGTTGGATTGATTTGAATTGTTGTACTGACTTCATGAATGAAAATATTGTAACCTTAATTGATATAAGGAAAGAAATAATCTGTACTTGCATTTGTACTTAAGAAAGATTAATGCAAAAGGGAAAAACTTGTTTTACATAACAACCACCTTCTGATACTTGAAAATTTGTATTGAAAATGTAAGACTTGTTCAATTCATATTTGAACATGAAATTAAGGAGATGATTTGTTTTCATATGTGGGGATGCTTGAGACGCTTCTGTTGTTAAATCAGCAATGTACCTAGTGATGAAATATAAATTATGTGATATAATGATTGTTGTGTAGTATATACTAAGGTTGGAACTAAAGTATAAATGTATGTATATTCATATATACTATTCTATTTTAAAAAGTGATGTAACTATTATGAGATTGATTGGATGATAAAAGAATTATAGTTGCAAGATGATCACAAGTACCATAATGGACCTAGTTAAATAAAAATAACACTCATTATATATCAAAGTATTCATAGGAGTTAAATATTAGCAGAGTTATGTATAAGTAATGATATTGCTATTTAGACTCATACAAGTTGTACTCACCTTAAGCCTTTAATAAAGAGCACTCGTTACAAAATAAAATATTACTTATGAGTTTTATTAGTGTAGCAAAGAAATCAAAACAAACACGTCAACCCTAGTATAAAGCTTGTGCATGACTACTCTTCCCGTGTGATCCTTTTAGCATAGGAAAACTAAAACCTTAGGATGAACATAAATAATTACACTCGTTCACACCTTCTAGCTTAAGGAAACAAGAGCCCAATTTTGAGTTATCATCATAGTTTGTATACTTAACAATATTCTAATTTATGAATAGATAATTATTAAGGAATGTGCCAGAAGAAAAGTGAAATTTAGTTTTCTCGCAACGAAACTAAATCCTTGACGCATAGTCATTAAGGTGAACCTTAATATTTTAAACAAAGGATTATTCCCTCTTGTTCCCCCCCCACCTTTCTTAGTGTGTAATGAATGTATATTGTTGAACCAGGTAATCATGTTCTTAAGGCAACTCCCTAGGATGAGAACTAGTAATCTCACGAGCATGCAAATGTCCATTATTAACGAATGAGTTACACGACTAATTTAAAAATGTTATTTAAACCGAATTAAGTGAAATATTTTTAAAATTAATGTAAATGATTCAAGTGGATCCTATGTTTTAGTCACACTTACTTGAGAATATTGAGTGTGAATCCCCTTGAACCCCTCTCAAACAAGAGAGTCAACTTGACAAGAAGTATCGATTTCACCTAGAGTTCACAATGATTGGGGGAGATAAGGGTGTTCAATCATGCTGGTGGTGACCTTAGTAAGGTGTTTAAAATTTATAATTGAATTTCCCCTTGTAATTTGCATTCAATACTTAACTACCCAGGAATCCAAAATTGGTTGAGTGTGTAATCATACTCCTTCAGATCTTGATGACTAACCATCTAAGTGAAGTAGTTATAATATAAGGTTAGTTGAAATAACTTAAAACCAAATAGAGCAACCTTAGTAATTAAATTCTAACATGAAAATAATGTGTTATCTATTTACTCTTGGACTAATAAACTCCCTTTTTTTACATGTGAGCCTCCTTTGTTACAACTAAGATATATTTCAAATCTAAGCGAACATGTAACATAGAAAATAAATCCGTAGAGCAAACATTAATCAGTTCATGTGTGTACATATGTTCCTACCAAAAATCAGGCTACATCTTTCTATTACGATAAGAGAAAAGAGAAACGTCATATGGAACCATTACAAGAAGAATGTTAACAAGATAAAGATAACGTAGTCTAGTTTAACGAAGAATTAAGGAATGTTGGATAAGTGTTTTCAAGTAATTAAGGTTACTAACGAAATATGAAGGTAATAAATATGTGAACCACAAAAGTGTTACATTATGGATGGTGCCTATACATAAGTCTATACTATAGTTGAATTGTTATGTTGTGTCTTGTCTTTTGGGAAAGGTGGCCTTGATGTGCATCATATACTTTTCATGTTACTTATGTGTGATAATGTTTGTATAAGCATCTCATGTCTTTTGCATTGTCATAAAAGATCCCTTGTGTTGTCATGTATCAAGTAATGTAAGTAAAAAAAATTATTCTGGTATTTTTTATTTATTTATTGTCGTATTCGCATATCAAATTTGTGGGCTTGACATACAGTATCAGAGCTGAGGTTCGCGCTCTCTAACCTATTGAAAGATTGGAGTTGTGGTGATTTTGCATGGTGGTGATGGAAATGGGAATAGTAATGTGTTATATGTTGTGATGTGACCAATGTTGTAATTGTGATATTATGAACCCACATGTTGTGCATGTCCTTTATTGTGTATGTGTTATCATGTTGTTCTGCTTGTGATGAGAGTATTCATTCTACTTTTTGTGGATTCAATAAGGAGTTCACGTGTGATGTGCTGTCGACACTAAAATTTTCCTCCATAATTTCTATTTCATTAATGTATGTATTAGGAATAGAATGTTGTTAAGTGTAATTAGTAGTAGCGTCCGATAGAAGATAACGGCGCTCCCAATACGACGCCGCAAATAATGTGGAGTACGGTAACAGTCAAAGTACAATAGGAATGTTGTAAAAAGTAAATATTTTTCGTAAGTGGTCCGGTAATATTAAAATGTCAAAGTTTGGGTACTTAGAGAAGTAGGGTCTACATGATTAGGAATTAGAATATTATATTGGTAATAAGGACAAGGAGTGAGGTCATAAATATTTTGTGTATTTTATTTGTAAAAAGTCTTAAAATGTGGAACCCATGTAAAATGATAAGGTTTATCTTATCTTAAGAGATAAGCTTACATGTACAGATAAGAGTTAAGGTATGGAATATGATTCGTCAGAGTGGATTTCTTATCCTATCTTAGAGATAAGATGGATAAGCCTGGAAGTTTTATAAATAGAGAGGCTAACCCCCTCATTTAGCATAGAAAGAAGTAGTGAGAAATATTGTAGGAAGTGTACGAAGGAAGCCATCAGTTAAAGGTGTGTTGAAGAAGCCATCAAGAGGCGTAATTGTAAAGTTTCTCCCATAGTCTTGTTGAAGTACCTCATGGGTGAGATTGTAACAATTTCATGTTAATATTATTATTTCCTTTGATATTTCTGATTTGTCATCATTCTGTCTTATCATAGTCGATGGTATTCTTGTGTTATGTTGTTGTTCTGTTTCCAGATTACATCCACCAAACTAAAGGCTGTGCATTAGTAAATAATCATAGCACGAGGAGTTCCCGGTGAAGAATTATCATAGTGCCGGATTGGTGATGACATTTTGGTTCCGTTGCCGGGACCATTCCTCGTTGGTGGATTTTCTGGAGAGATATTCCCAATTAGTCAAAAATCAATTAGAGGGTAACCTTGTTTTTACTGTGCATAGTAGTTACCATGGTAAACTCGTTTTACCGTGAATAGTAGTTACCATGAAAAAGTCATTTTTGCTGGGAATAGTAATTACCGCAGTAAAGTCACTTTTTACCGTGAATAGTATTTACTGCAGTAACTTCACTTTTTACCGTGAATAGTGTTTACAAAAGTAAAGTCATTTTTTACCGTAGTAAGTCAAGTTTTACCATATTTTACCGTGGTCATTTCTATTTTACTGTAGAAAGGTGTAAAGTCACTTTCTAGTATAGTGATTCCAATTATTTGTGCACATAAGTCTTGTTAATTGTACTTGTGGGTTAGTATTTCACGGTGGTTACTTTTGAAAATGGGAAAGATTCCTGTTTTTTCAGCTCAATCTAATGAAGATGCTTCTTCTTTCATTCAAGAGTTTAAACGATCTTGTATTTGTAATGGCCTTATAAGAAGGGAACAATGGACTGAATTTTTTCCTACCTTTTTGGATGGTTTAGCACTTAGGTGGTTTGAAACACTAGGTGATAATGTGAAAAATTCATGGGATTTATTAACTGAAAGTTTTCTTGAAGAATTTGGTGAACAACAGAGATATGCAGATCTCATGATCGATATCACAAAGCTAACCCAAGGAGAGAAGGAGAAGATAAGGGATTATCATGCTCGTGTTCTAGAGCTAAGGAGGAAGCTCGATGCCCAGATCTGGAAGGAAGGATTAGCGGATGGGTTGATGAACGGCGTGGATAATCTCCTATGTAAGCACTTCATTCTTGGGATGAAGCCAGAGATCAAACAACGAGTGAATTATGACCGCCCAGCTACCATTGAACAAGCAAAGGAGATTGCAAGAAGGCAAGAAGAAAGCATGGAAGAGGAGCCCAAAGAAATTGTTGCTAAAGTAGAGCCTACACCAGCACCTTTGGTCCATAATCCACAACCACTCCCGGTGAGCACAAATATTTCTCCTAGTACATCTACTGAGTATGAAGATCTGCTGAAAAAGATGAGTCAGTTAACTATTAATCTTCTTCAAGGAAAGGAATTTAGTTCTCAGGGAGGAGATAGAGGTCCAAAAAGAAATATTTCTGAAGTTGTTTGTTATGGTTGTTATAAAAAGGGTCATTATAAGTATAATTGTCCAGATAGAGCTTCTACATCTGGTACAAGAGATAATGATAAAGGAAAAGCACCTATGAATTCTCTTGATGTAGTAGATAAGAGCAGAAATAATGAAGTAGATGTGTTTGTAACAAAAAGAAAGAAAGAAAAAGATAATCAAGATGGAAATGATCCTAAGAAGATGAAAGAAGAAACTAGTAAGAAACATAGGAGAAGAAAGTTGGGTGTGCAGGATTTTCTGATTTCACAGGGGCAAGGACCATACTCCATCTTGGAAGATCTGTCCAAAAGGCCTGCAAATATTACATATGGTCAACTCTTAGCTATGTCTTCTGAGAAGAGGCGGGAGTTGCGAGGTGGACTCAATGCTCGAAGAAGGAAGGAGGTTGAGGTCCCTGTTTTGGAGGCAGAGGCAGATCCCTATGCTCCACAAGCTGAGGTATTATGTAATGGTATTTCAATTCATGATGTCTTAGTTGATGGAGGTGCTGCAGTTAATGTAATGACCGAGTCTGTAATGAATATGTTGGGTTTAAAAATTGATCGCCCTTCAACACTTATGTTAAGGTCATTAAATAAGGGAAAAACTAAACCAGAAGGTATAGTTTCAAATGTGGCAATATCTGTTATGAGTGTTGTATGTGTGGTAGACTTTCAGGTGATGAAAAATGGTACTGTTGCGTACCCAATGCTGCTAGGAAGACCATGGCTAAGGAGAGTTCATGCAAGAAACTACTGGAATGAAGGTTTCATGACACTTGGACGTGGTAGAGAGAGGGTGAAGATAAACGTGATCCCTCGACATCATAAAGCAGAACCTGTGGATTCAAGTGATGAAACTGATGATTGGACATCCTCTGATTACTCTAGCACCAGTGAAGTGGACACTGAAGATGAAGAAAGTGAGGTTGATGTTTCAGTCATGGATATTCTTCCAGTCACACCAACCCAGGACCCCATAAAATTATATGAAGAAGAAGTTGATGATCGTCTCCAACAAATAAAAATTGGTGATGCTGTGATGGAGAGTGAGAAGGAATCCTACCTCCAGCTCTTTCGAAGGTACATACACTTATTCACTTTTGATTACAAGGAACTCCGCCAAGTAAGTTGGGTAGAACATTGTATTGAGCTGGTAGATGGTGCTAAGCCCATAAAGCAAATGCCATATAGAATGAATCCTAATTTTTCCAAGACTGTAAAAGAAGAAATAGATAAGTTGCTTGATGCAGGATTCATATTTGCTGTGGAGAATTCAGAATGGGTTTCTCCCATTGTGATCTCAATAAAAAAGAATGGGAAGCTACGCATTTGTGTTGATTATAGGAAGCTCAATAAGGCAAAAAAGAAGGATCATTACCCTCTTCCATTTTCAGATCAGATCTTGGACGAAGTAGCTGGCCAGGAGTGCTATAGTTTTGCTGATGGATATAGCGGCTACAACCAAGTTCGTATAGCAGAGAAATATCAGCTGAAGACCACGTTCACCACTCCTTGGGGAACATTTGCTTATAGAGTTATGCCTTTTGGGTTGTGTAATGCTCTAGCAACATTCCAACGTTTGATGAATAGGGTGTTCGAACCCTACATTGGGACCTTCATCAGAGTATTTCTAGATGATTTTTGCATCTATGGGAGCAAGTTGGACCACCTGCACCAGATGGAGACAGCATTTCAAAGGTTAGATGAAGCACAAGCCTCACTAAACCCTACAAAGTGTGTCTTTGGATGTTCTAAAGGCGTTTTGTTAGGGCATGTTGTATCCAGAGATGTTATTGGTACTGATCCTGATAAAGTTTCAAAAATCAAAGATTTACCATTTCCTATGAATAGAAGTAAGTTGAGATCATTTTTAGGCCATGTGGGTTACTATAGAAGGTTCATCAAGAATTTCTCAAAGATTGCACAGCCACTAACCCAGTTCTTGAAGAAGGATGTTGGTTATGAGCTAGGAAACAAGGCGCATGAAGCTTTTGGACAACTGAGGGAAGCCCTGGTGTCTTCACCTGTTTTGAAGAATCCAGATTGGAGCAAGCCATTCATTGTGTACACTGATGCCTTAGATACAGCACTAGGAAGTACTTTGAGCCAAAAGGATGAAAATGGGAATGAACATCCAATTTACTTTGGGAGCAGACAAATGAGCAGTGCTGAGGTAAATTATACTGTAACTGAAAAAGAGGCTCTGGCTATCATTTTTGCTGTAAAGAAGTTTAGAAATTACTTGCTAGGGCAAAAATTTCTAGTTGTAACAGATCATCAGGCTCTAAAATATATTGTAAATAAGCCTAACCCATCAGGGAGGATAACAAGATGGATAATTTTGCTACAAGAATTTGAATTTGATATTATAGATAGGCCAGGAAAGAAGCATGTCAATGCAGATGCACTCTCTCGAGCCTATGATGGTTTAGGATCATCTTGTGATGATGATGATTTCCCTGATGCAGCCTTGTTATCCCTTGACACAATCCCTAGTGAATACATAGATATTTGGAATTATATGAATGAATTCAAGTTTCCTGATGGTGCCAATGCAAAGACTAAAAGAAAGATTACTCAAGCCAGTCGTCCATATTCTATTCTGCATGGAGTATTATTTCGAATAGGACCTGATGGACAGTACAAGAGGGCAGTTGGACGTGATCAAGGGAAGGAACTGCTAGAAGAATTCCACAATGGTACATGTGGAGGGCACTTCTCTGGACAACTTACAACAAGAAGGATCTTGGATGCAGGTTATCACTGGCCCACTCTTTTTAAAGATTGTTATAATTATTGTAAGACATGTGATATTTGTCAAACACATGGTAACCGTAAGACTTCATCAGCTCCATTATGTCCTATTCTTCCCCTTGGTCCCTTTGAAAAGTGGGGAATAGACATTGTAGGTCCACTTCCAACTACATCACGCCAAAATAAGTATATTGTAGTTGCCACAGATTATTTAACCAAGTCGGTTGAAGCTAGGCCATTGAAGACAACTTCTATGGATGAAGTGGCAAGGTTCATATATGAACGTATTGTCACCAGATTTGGTTGTCCATTAGAAATTGTAACAGATCAAGGAAGCCACTTCATTAATGAGGTGGTAGAAGCCCTAGTCAATAAATTTTCTATTAAGCACAGGAAGGCAACAACATACAAGCCAAGCACAAATGGACAGGTGGAACGAACAAATTTTGTGCTGTGTCAAATTCTAGCAAAAGATGCAGCCTTGCAGGTACATAAATGGGATAAGAGGATTCATGCAGCATTGTGGGCATATAGGGCAACATCAAAGTCAGCAACATGATACTCTCCATTTCAGTTGGCCTACGGCATTGATCCAGTCCTTCCTATTGAGTTTGATATTCCCACTGTGAGAGTTATGAAAAATGAAAGGATGGATGAAAGTGATTCAGTAAAAGAAAGGTTGGTACATCTTCATTTGCTAGAGGAAATGAGGGAAATAGCAAAGGATACAAGCCATAAGAAGAAAATGAAGCAGAAGGAATACTTTGATCAAAAGATCCTTTGGTCTCCATTTCAGGTGAATGACTTGGTTCTAGTATATGATTCCAGATACAAAAAAAGAAGACAGAGGAAATTTCTTCCAAAATGGATGGGGCCCTACAAAATAGCAGCTGTGCATGAAAATGGTACGTACCAACTGGAGGAATTGGATGGCACTCCCATTACGAAATGGGTCAACCACGACAAGTTGAAGATTTTCCGCGCACCAGAAGAGTCTACTCCGAGGACGGAGTAGAAGCTAGGAAGGGGGAAGATGTCGACACTAAAATTTTCCTCCATAATTTCTATTTCATTAATGTATGTATTAGGAATAGAATGTTGTTAAGTGTAATTAGTAGTAGCGTCCGATAGAAGATAACGGTGCTGCCAGTACGACGCCGCAAATAATGTGGAGTACGGTAACAGTTAAAGTACAATAGGAATGTTGTAAAAAGTAAATATTTGTCGTAAGTGGTCCGGTAATATTAAAATGTCAAAGTTTGGGTAATTAGATAAGTAGGGTCTACATGATTAGGAATTAGAATATTATATTGGTAATAAGGACAAGGAGTGAGGTCATAAATATTTTGTGTATTTTATTTGTAAAAAGTCTTAAAATGTGGAACCCATGTAAAATGATAAGGTTTATCTTATCTTAAGAGATAAGCTTACATGTACAGATAAGAGTTAAGGTATGGAATATGATTCGTCAGAGTGGATTTCTTATCCTATCTTAGAGATAAGATGGATAAGCCCGGAAGTTCTATAAATAGAGAGGCTAACCCCCTCATTTAGCATAGAAAGAAGTAGTGAGAAATATTGTAGGAAGTGTACGAAGGAAGCCATCAGTTAAAGGTGTGTTGAAGAAGCCATCAAGAGGCGTAATTGTAAAGTTTCTCCCATAGTCTTGTTGAAGTACCTCATGGGTGAGATTGTAACAATTTCATGTTAATATTATTATTTCCTTTGATATTTCTGATTTGTCATCATTCCGTCTTATCATAGTCGATGGTATTCTTGTGTTATGTTGTTGTTCTGTTTCCAGATTACATCCACCAAACTAAACGCTGTACATTAGTAAATAATCATAGCACGAGGAGTTCCCGGTGAAGAATTATCATAGTGCCGGATTGGTGATGACAGTGCCACCTTATTGTGTGTGAAAATAATGTTATTGTGGATTACGGAGTGTTAGAGGATCTCGTCATTCTGTGATACGTAGGTGTGTTGATGTGTTGTATGACAAATTGGTGTATAGTGAATTGGATTGTATCATGATGTTGCCACCGTGTTGTGATGACTCATGTGTGTCACTGTGTTGTATTGCAATTGAATATATGTTATAATGTTATTCATTGTGTTCATCATATGTATAACTCGTGTAATATGTGATGGTTCATGTCGTGAATTAGAGGCATATGACGATCGTATGACCCCTACTGTGTAGTACTTGCACCTTGGATGTATTGTGTGGAAACGTGATGTATTGTAACTCATGAAAGTAATGATTGTGTTATACCCTGTATATGCACCCACCCTCTTAGACTATGTTGAACCTATGTTGAGCCTTGTGGGAGTGTGGAGGGACAATTCATATAGTGATTATGATAATTGTATGATTTGATATGTTATTTTATGAGCTGAGGCTCAATTTTGTAGCGTTAACTCGATGAGTACCCCTGGGGTGACCATATAAAGACACATAGTGATTGTGATGTGTTATTTATCTATACATATTTTATTGGTAAATTTAACTTTTATATTTAAATTTCATTGAGTTGTTGCAATTTTGAGAATTTTACTTAGTTGATTGCATTAACATGTGGATATTTTCACTAACTATGGCTATTTAGCCATTTTTTTCTTAGTTTTAAATTTTATTTTCAAGTTTAGAAGTTTTATATCCTAGCCCAAGGCTTGGGATTTTTGCCACTTGGAATTTGAAATAGATTGTTATATTGGTTCTAATGTCGTAATGTTTTGTGATAGGGACATGAGTTCACCAAGGATTGGTGGTACCTATAGGCCTGCTTTGTTGTATAGGGGTACGCCCCAAGGAGTTACACATAACTAATGGGTTTTTGAACCACGCGTTATTATGTCACTTGGGTTAAAATTGTTTGGACCTTATGTGCCTAGGGTAATAGGGTGGCCGACCTCTTTGGTCGAGCTAAAAGCAAAAATTGTCTTTATTTTATTACTTTGGGAGGTATATGGATTTGTTCTGTGATTCTTTGGGAGGTATATGGAGTTGTTTTATGTTGCTTTGGGAGGCATATGGAAATGTTTTTGTAATTCTTAGGATGTATATGGAGTATTTTGTAATGCCTTAGGAGGTATATGGAGTGGTTTTGTGATATTTTTTGGCTTGGGGAGGTGCATGGAGTTGATATTATTATTGATGTGTACTCATATGAGTCTCTTTATATTTTTTGATGTTGAGGATTTGACGTTCCTCATTGATGGTAAGATGCTGATTCCGTTTTGACCATATATAGCTATAGTTGTTGTTTTCAAGCTGCGTGAAACCTTTCTATGAACAATGTTTAGAAATCCAAGTTGTTATAGTATGTTTATGTTATGAGTACTATTGTGTCCAACATATGTGTGTGGTAGCTACTATGTTATCTGGACCATGTATTTTCCCTTCCATGGTTTAGTTGAGTTCCTGTGGTATGTTACAATTGTGTAGGTATGTAGTTATATGTCTTGTGGACCATCAGTTATGTGTTTACACCTTGTGAGGTATCGTGATGTCAAGTTCTATTAGGCACCAAAAGTACATAAATACACTGAGATTTTAAAATAATGAATATTAGAGATCTTAGTTTGAGATAAATACTGTTAAAAGGAAAAGAATAACTAAGTAACAATGTAAAATGGGAATTCTAACCTTCCTAATACATTAAGGAATTATCAAACCTTTCCTTCCCCATGTGGTCATGCTTTTGCAATAAGTATCTTCTTCGTTGGCACATGAGTCGTTGATTATTCCTCCTTACTCATGAGTACCTCTTCTAGCCTTTGAATCGTGTCATATCGAGGATGATGCTTTCATAAGTGGAGGGAAATGTAATTCAATACTCCATTTCTACCAAATGTTGAGGTGCGGGTACCACCTTCACACCTGGTTGTCAGTATATTCAAGAACGTAGTTCACCTTTTCCTCGAACAAGCTACGAAGTATCAGATCATACCTATATTTTACGTAATTCATATGACATGATTCAAGAACCTTTCAGGGAACAAGGTAGTTCTCAGTTGTTGGCAAGTCCTACATAGGGAAAATGATACCACTCTTGGTGTCAAATGTTATCCTTGACTTCGGGTAACCTAGCTCTCTCAACATTTTTAGTTGGATAGTAATCATACTTAAGTTATTATATTTGTATATAATACACAAATTGTATAGAGTAAGATAGTTTTTGAAAATAACACAATAATAATAATGATTATAGTAATAATAATGATTGAATATAATAATATATTTTAAAGATAAATGGAGTAAACTAAATAGATGTAAACTAACGATGATCAATAACTAAAATAATAAAAAGGAAAATAAAATAAAACAAAATAATCAATTAATTAAAATGGAACATTTAATGAATTCAGTGGAGTGGTGGAGTGAAATTTGAAAGATGTGGATTTCTTTGATGGAGATGTGGGAGTTGGTGATGGGAAATGGTGACCATGTATGGGTAAAAAATTATTCATGAAATTAAGCATGGGTTTACTCACATGGCACCAGCCAAACATAGAGGAAGAATGAGTGGTGAAAGAATAAATGCAACATTAAATACATTAATGTCCCTTGGAATTTGTATATCTGAAGCAGGTCCACTAATGTCTGCATGTTTAAGGGAAATTTTTTTCCATTGTTATCCTTGTTATTCTTATTGTGTCAATTTTTGTTAACTTTGAATTCATATTGCAAAAGGATTTAAAAAGAAAGTAACACAAGGAGCACCAATGAATTCCCAAGCATGGATCTTCTCCCTTTTCTCTTTTTAAATTCATTTGTAGCAAGTGGTAGTATAAAACTTAGTCTTATGGTGTGACATTTTAAACATTTGAATGCATGGTTTACTTCCCTAAGTGTGGTATATTCATTTTTACATAGTTCTATGGAATGATTCTATGGCGATTTGTTATTACCCATTACTGAAAATTGTTTCCTTGTATGTGTTTCAAATTATTAAATGATTCTGTGGTAATTTTTGTTAACCATTATTGAAAATATTCTCTTGGGTGTATTTCAAATTATTGAATTATTTGGTAGTGAATTGTTGATACCCATTACTGAAAATTTTCTTCTTGTGTGTGTTTCAAACTAATCACACTAAAGAAAAAGGAAGAGAAATAATATTAAAGATAAATCTCGTGATTATGGTCTGCAAATGTTCCTTAAAAACCATGCCTTAAAATATGAGTGTGGGTACTTTCTAATAGTAACACTTTTCTTGCGAATCATGTTATAAATTACATTTTTGTTGCATAAATCTGGTTCAATTTGATTTAAGGTGCTCATTAACCTTGATATATGGGTGAGTCTTAGTTTATAATAGAGTTGTATATAATTCACTTGATGTTTGGATACAACAACAAATTGACAAGAGAGTTCTTTGAAAAAAATTGAGTTATAAGCACCCCAAGTTTTGTTACCTTATGTTGAGAATTTGGGTGTTTTTCCTTTTAATTGCTATGTCATTAATATCAAGGGGGTTAGCTGGTCTACATGGAAATAGTTAAGATTTGTTGTCTGTAAAATGATATCAAAGGTGGGTATGTTTCATTTAATATCGAACCGTGACTCGTACTTTGCCCGCGTGGAAGGTACAATCACATATTGTAAAACCCAGAAAATGTCATGTTTTCCCCTCTAAACTTTCATAGATGCATGAAATTGAGATTGGATGTGGTTTAGAACATGATACTTTCAAGCGCATCATGGCAGTTGGAAATGTCAGAGATAATTTGAAATTCTAAAAATGCCATTAGAGACCCCTTATGCAAATCATGTGATAAGTTTGGTGTAATGAGTCAAGGAAGGACAATCACGTGGGGGTAACAACTTTAAGGGTTTTCGTGGAGCAGTTGATCAGAAGGAAGAGAGCATCTAAGACCAACTCATCTGCTTTCGGGCATGATGAATCCTTACCTTCAGTATTGGTCTATGAATTGATTGGATTATGATTGAGGGTTCTATCATTTGAAATATAGACGGTACAAACCATATTAAACCAAGAAAAGATTTAAGTATCTAAAAAGACATAACTTTAAACCGATCCACCAAGAAGGTCTACAATTTTATATGGAGATTCCTTATAATGTTTTCCAAGGATTCACCAAGTTTCCACCCTTTTGGAGACCTATATACAATAATATATATATATATATATATATATAATATAGGGTATATTATAGAGACTATGTTTTTAGTGTTCATGTCAAACGTTTCTGCAGATTGTTTGCTTGAGAAGATGGAATATTAGATGGGCAGAATTCAATGTCTTATTATCATCGATACCCTGGTGAGTATATGGATGCATTTTACTTGTCATTAGTAGAGTGGATGAACATGGCAAGTTTGTGAAATTAGTTGGGTGTCTATTACTAAACTTGAATGCAATTGTACTAAAGAATAAAGACGTCTTTTCTGATTTGGAAGGTAGTTTGAGTTGTGTTACCTATTGAATTATTTGTTATTATCAATATTCATTGACTGATTTTAGGACTATGAGTGTTATGAACTTGAATTTATTTGTACGCAAATAATAAATAAGTATTTTCTGTTTTAGAAATTAATTTCAACCTTATGTTATCTAAAATGACATTCTATTCATTTGACTGTTGTAGCATGTTGAGAGTTATGCACTTGATTATGGTTGCATTGCGAATGTAATTTTTTCCAAAAGAAGAATCATAACTTGCATAATATATCTTACTCATGGTCAATGCAATAAGAATAAGATATGGAGATTCATGTTAGTTTGAATAAAACTGACCATGTTATAATCATGCAGGTGGAAGGATCATCGAGTTGGTAAGAAAATAGATGGTTGAATTGATTTGAATAGTAATGACCTTCAAAATTAATTTATTTAACCTGTAAGTTGTAGAGGAAATGTAAAATAAGGATGTATACTCTCAAGAAATATTAATACAAAAAGTGAAAAACTTGTTTTACATAAGAACCACCTTTTGATACTTGGAAATTTGTATTGAAATGTAAGACTTGTTCAGTTCATATTTGAACATGAAATTAAGGAGATGATCTCTCTCTTCCCTATCTGGGGATTCTCTGAGATGCCTTAGCTAAAAAAATCAGAAATGATACCTAAACAGAAAACTAAAAATATATATTACTATACTAGATTTAGGTGGATGTCATGCAAATATTTTGCTGACCACAAGGTGGTTGCAGGTATCAAGACTATGGAGAAGGTGAAGTGTCACTAAAAATATCATTTTTGCTATACTATTTGAAACAATGAAATTTGTAGAGGCTAATTATGAGACACTGATTAGCAAGTATTAAAAGGATTATTAGTTGCATTTTTTTAACATTTTACCATAGATGTTACCTAGTTTAATGAAAATTTTCACTCATTATATATCATGGGTGTTCATTTTGAGTTCCAAATTTTGTATTGTACAAAGTTGGATATATATGTTAAATGAAATTGCAATTTAGACATCATACAAGTTGATTCTCACCTTAAGCCTTTAACAAAGAGAACTCGATACAAATATCTGATGTTTTTTTTTTAGTTTAACTTGAAAATGTAGCAAATAAATCTAATGAACAATCAGGTCAAACCATAGTATAAAAACTTGTGCATAACTACCCTTTCTTGTGTGATCCTTTTTTAGCATAGGCAAATCAAAACATTAGGATGAACTTAAATCATTACACTCGATGACACCTTCTAGATTAAGGAAATAAGATCCCAAGTTTGAGTTCATCATCATAACTAGTATACTTAAAAACATTTTAATTTATGAATAGTTATGAAAAGGTAACTATGAAGAGGATGTGTTAGGAAGAAAATTGAAATTTAGTTCTCCTCGTAAACGCATTTAAACCATCTTGTTCTAAGAAACTAAATACATGACACGTAATCTTTAATGTGCAAACCTTAATATTTTAAATGAAGGATTATTCCCTCTTGTTACCCCTCACTCTTTCCTAGTATGCGTAATGAATGTATGATTGTGCAACTAGGTAATCATGTTCTTGAGGAAATTCCCTATGACAAGAGCTAGTAGTTTCACGAGCATGCAAATGTCCATTATTTACAAATGGGTTACACAACTAATTTTAAACCACTATTTAAACTAAAATTCAAGTGAAATATTTTCAAGATGAATGTAAATGATTTGAGTGGATCCTATGTTTTTATCTACCTACACATCCAGAATATTGAGTGCTGAATCCCCTTTAACCCCTCTCAAACAAGAGTGTCAGCTTGACAAGAAGTATCAAATTTACCTAGAGTTACACGATGATTATTGGTAGATAAGGGCATTCGATCACTGCTTGTTGTGACCTTAGTAAGGTGTGTAAAATTTATAATTAAATTTCTCCTTGTAATTTGCATATCTACTACTTAATTGCCCAGGAATCCAAACTTGCTTGAGTGTGAAATCATACTGCTTAGGACCTTGATGACTGAGCATTTAAGTGAAGTAGATAAGAATCTACGATTAGTTGTAATAACTTAAAACAAAATAGAGTAACCTTAGTAATTAAATGATAATATGAAAAGAACGTGTAATATATTTACTCTTGAACCAATAAACTCCTTTTTGTTCCATGTGAACCTCCCCTTGTTGCAACTGAGATAAATTACAAATCTAAATGCAAACATGTAACCTAGAAAAATAAATCCTTATAGACAAACATTAATAGGCTCATGTGTGTACATATGTTCCTACCAACAATCAGGGTACATCTTTCTATTACAATAAGAGAAAAGAGAAAAGTCATATGGAACCATTACAAGAAGAATGGTAAACACGATAAAGATAACGTAGTCTAGTTTAACGAAGAACTAAGGATTGCATGATAAGTGTTTTCAAGTAATTAAGGTTAATAACGAAATATGAAGGTAATAAATATGTGAACCATGAAAGTGTTGTGTTATGGATGGTGCCTATACAGAAGTCTATACTGTAGTTGAATCGTTATGTTGTGTCTTGTCTTTTGGGAAAGGTGGCCTTGATGTGCATTATATACCTTTTATGTTACCTATGTGTGATAATGTTTGTACAAACATCTCATGTGTTATGCATTGTCATAAATGATCCCTTGTGTTGTCATGTATCAAGAATGTAAGTAAACAAAATTTATCCAAAATTTTTATTTATTTATTGTCGTATTCACTTGTCAAATTTGAAGGCTTGATAGATTGAATTTATATTGAGATAGAAAAGCATGTTATTAAATTATTGAGATGATCATACATGCTGAAGCCTAGATATCTTATCAAACCAAAGATATATTGATCAACTGAATAATTCAATTCTATCTAGTAGAATAAAAGATCAAATGTTGCCAAAACTACGGGGATGAATCAATCTGGTGTGGGAGGCCATCAACAAAGTGTTAGATTGCAATGCGAATGTGCCACGTATATGAGTTTGACTTAATTCTAATGAAGTCGTTCAATAGAAAAATATATAATGCAATTCACATATTCGTATAAGATTTAAACTACCAAACAATGAACAACTCAAAACATATAACACCATTGTTGGGGGTAATGAAACGTAATAGTCCCCCCTCAGTCATACTCAAGATTTCATTATAGGCGAAGGAAAAATATTGCTCTGATAAAAAATGTAGATTTGGATCAACTTGTCGAGCTTAAAACCCAATTAAAATCCCTATTATATTATTTGACAAGAGCCATGATGCGGAAAGTTCTTGTCTCATTGTAGTTGTTCTTTCTACATTTGTTGTAGCAAATAAGACAACGCGGCATAATCTATTTATATCATTTTTAATTACAATAATATAACAATGAAAGTAATTGTGTAAGAAATGACTTTGTGGAAGATTAATTAGGAGGATAACCTTTGTTGTTACTCAATTATTGAACATTTACAATAATGTTGCTATGATTCAACGTGATTTTTTCTTTAAATAGTCATTATGTGATGATAAAAATATTTTTTTTATATAATATGAGGTTTAAGATAATTTAAAATAGATATTAAGTTTTCAAAATTTTCACAAAAATTGAAATTTTTTATAACATTGTAATTGCTTTTAATTTTTTTGGAAAGATATGATTACAAAATATAAAAGATTATAAAAGATATTAGGTCAAATGATTTTGACGTCGTGGATGCCCCTTACTCGTAGTTGCTTAGTTGAAGGTGATCGCTAGTTTAGTTTCTTCGCTTACATTGTTGAATCTATATGTTCTCTCTGGAACTTATGTGGAGATGCCAATAAACTATGTAATCCAGTGCCCAATTATAACACCCTTAGAGGTGCTCAATATAAATAAATAAAAAATTATCAATAGTTAAAGTTGTCTTTTCATATATGTAACGATATATTTAATAATAAATATAAGCTCTTTTCTAGATGTAATGTCATTAAATATAATATTTAATGTCATATTTTTTATAGTTTGGAAAAAAGTAAAAATAAAGTGTACTAGAATAAGATCTCAAAATAGTCATATCATTGTAAAGTCACCAATAATTACAAAGATAAAAAAAAAGTGATTACAAGTATAAAAAATTATTGTATTTGAAAATTGTTTTTTCATATATCCAATCAAATCTTGATAATAAATGCATGTTTTTTTAACTATAGGATCCACTTTCTTATCACTCAATTTTTTTTTCAACCAATCATAATCAAGTATTTTTATTTCATATAGTTAAGGCAATAGTTTTAAACAATATATAATTTTTAATTCATTTACAAATACCAATTTTTGTGTATGTGATTGGTTGATAGATTTTTCTCCTCATTAAATGGAGTGTCATGTCAACTCCAAGCTCTCTCCAAAGCATGACATTTGTCAAAATGCTCCAAGACTAATATATTTTTATGGAACATTTTCCAAGAAATTTTTTAAGCATGACGTCTGTCAAAATGGTCCAAGACAAATATATTTTTATGGACAGTTTCCAAACATTTTTTTATTGGAGAACGACATAATTTCTTTGTGGATTTAAATTAACAACTCAAAATACAAAATATCCCCAAATGCTAACCTTTTTTTATGGCCCCATGTCTCACTTTTAAGCTATTTGATGCTATTTATTTTTAAAGCATGACATTTGTCAAAATGCTCTAAGACTAATATATTTTTATGGAACATTTTCCAAGCAAGTTTTTAAGCATGACATATGTCAAAATGCTTCAAGACAAATCTATTTTTATGGAACATTTTTCAAGCAATTTTTTTATTAGAGAGGAATATAATTTTTTTACGGATCTAAATTAACAACTCAAAATACAAAATAGCCCCAAATGCTAAACCTTTTTTTATGGCCCCATGTCTCACATTCAAGCTATTTGATGCTAATTATTTTTAAAAAAACAATAATAATACTTTTAAAACAATTCAACAAACACTTCGGCATGGACTAGTTGCATTGCGACACTTATTAAATATGGTGCCAAATGTCATGTTACTATTTGTTTGGAAAAAATAAGAAAAATTGTGTATTGGAATAAGGCCTAAAAAGTGTCATATCATTAAAAAGCAACCAATGCATACAAAAATAAATGATTTATTATGTAATTATAATATTGCAAATTGATATATTCAATATTTAAACATTAAAAATGTTGACTCTAGCGAAAAAATTCTGAAATATGATTGGCCTAAAATTGTTAAATTAATGAAGTAGGCTGAAAAGTAGAACTAAAATACATTAGCTATTATATAGCTAAGGAAATAGCCAAAAAAACTTAGTAAATAGGATTAAAAAACCCGGGATAGTCTCGGGTAATAATAACAGATAATATTGCTATAACTATATAACAATATAATTACCAAAGGTAATTATTAATTTACTAATTACTATGGCAATTTTCCCATTGTAAATGTGAGCACTATTCGAGCCAACGGTTACACTTCCTTTATATACACCTCTTATAAAGTAATTTTTGCATGCATTGAATATAGAAGCTATCTTTTGGCTCATGTTTGGTTCCTCTCTCTCGCAACATTGTTCTTGTTGTGTGCTCGTATTTAATCAATGCTCAAGCTTGACCCACATTCTCACATGGTATAAAATCTCATTCTAGTAATCGAACACCATATTTTTATTGTGTCTATTTTGTTGGAATCTCGAGTTTTTTTAAGCTTGTTATTACAGATCGTTTGATCTATAAGTATGTTCTTCTCTTGTGTATTTAAATTATCTAGAGAATTAAAAAAGAGTGAAGGAAATAGGTCGTTTTTCAAGATAATATTCATTTTGTACATTCTTTGGAGAAACAGGTTGTGTCATTGAGTTTGGATCATGCTAAAACCTTCGGATCGACAATAAAGTCATAAAATGCCAAAGTTTGATAATTTACGGCTAAACCTCACCACTTTTCATAGTCTTAGCCCCTAGTCATGACCACTTCGTGGGGGCTTAACTCATTAGAGGATTTTTTTTTTTCAAGGCAACCAAGTAATTTTATTTTTTTGAATGACGTGTGTGCAAGTTTTAATTTTGAAAGTAGAACAAACTTATAAGAAGCATAATTTTGAAAGTGTGTTTTTCTGAGCTTTTCAGATTTTTGATGTTTTCATTTCCTTTTTCAAATTGTATCAAACTTTTTAATCTTCAATAATTATTTACCTGCTAAATTATAAAATTTTGCCCTTGGGGGGTTGTTGATAATTTCAACGGGATTATTGTATGTTGTCTTTTGCACTTTCTTTTTTGTAATTTATTTTCTTGCATTATGGATCAAAATGTGGTTCTCACACCATTTAACTATCATGAGCGAAAAACCAAAATACAAATCCTATTGAAGAGAAAGGTTTTACACTTGATCACGATGGGTCTTTAAACTTAACCAACATAAGATATAACTAAATTTAAATTGTTTAACCGATGTAAAGGGGCTTCCGGGCTATTATGTTTATTTGTATCTCATAATTTAATACTTCACATAGAATATTCTAGCATGCCCATAACGTCTCAACCATATTGGATGGACTCTTTGGGAAGTAGGATGCAATGAGGGGTCATGAATTAGAGAAATGACATCATTAGTTTGAGTCCAATCAATTTTGATATTCTACATGACTTATTTACATATACACACAATGCTCAGCATGGCGGACCTTTGTGTTTTTTTGAAAAGACATTTCCTATGTGGACGCTAAACTGACTTATTGTTTAACTTAAATTCCAATAATAAGAGTGAAAAATGGTGAGCAAGGAATGCAAATTTCACGAAATATGGGACATCAGCAAATGGTGAGAAAGTATGAACAAATGGGACATCAAATTGCAAGAATGTCCTAATAACAACAGGGACATAAAAAATTATGTGATAAAAAAGTTTAGCACTGTCATGTGGACGGGACAGATTGGTCAAAAGAAAGCACACTATATCAGAGAGTTCAATCCCGCTGGGGAACATGATGAAAAAGCGTATCTAGGGGTGGCTATCAAGGGTAAAGCAAGGATTCTAGTGGCACAGTTAAGGACCGGATTATACCATCTTCGATACGAAACTGGTAGATGGACTATTCCAAAGGAAGATTGGGAAAGGAGAATTTGTCTTTTCTGCAGCAAAGGGGTCGTTGAGACAGAATGGCATTTCGTCATGGAGTGCTCAACATACAATGATATTCGTATCCAATATGGAAACAACCTGAAGGTGGACAGACTAGGGGAACTCTTTGAAGGAACAAAGCTTCAAAGAACCGCGGGTTTCATTCTCAAGATTCACAGCCGGAGAGTGGATATTGAAAGGAGTCTGAAATTAGATTAAAAAAAAATCTCGGTTTTTGTGGTCCCATAGACTCTTCAGTCTCGTGGACATCATTAAAATCTTTCATTTCATTTCATTTCATGTTACAAACATTGTATAGTTTATTACACTATCCTATAACACATCTAAACAAGGCCAAAATTCGGCAAATATTTGTGAAGGTGATGTTTTGTGGATAGAGAGGAGAAAAAAAAATTAGGAAAATTTTTAAAACAAAAACGAAAGCAAATGTAAGAGTTTTTGATTGAATATGAACACATTGTGATAAAACATGATTATATAAAAATTATATATGTATTAAACAATATAAACAGAAGTGGATATTTCTATAAAATTTCAAATTTTACATAAAAATTATAGTTTAATAATTTGTTGTAGATAAATAGAATCATAAAATATTTCTTTGACAAGAAACACACAATAATTGAAATATCAACCTTGACAAAATATCTTTTAAAATTTTGAAAGAAGGGAATTTTCTCTTGGTTTTTTGAGTTTTGGTCTCATAAATATCAACTCTCATATGCTTCAGTATAGAATTAAATATACAGGGGTGGCCATTTGTGAGCTTTTTTCAACATAAAAATATAATACAAATGTCAAGAATTTATGAGTTGAAATTAATTCATTAAGTGACATGACACTTGTGGTCTAGGTGAGATTAAAGATATTTATAACTCATTTTTTTCCAAGTAGTCACTCTCATGGGAATAAGACCCTAGTATTTATCAAAACTATAGAAAGAAGAATTGCTGAATGGAATATTCTTGAATCAAAGGAGAAACAGAATATCTCATTTACAAATTCATTGACTCTAATGGCAAAACTTTCCATGAAGAATACATGAAATATTACACATGGGGAAGCATTAGGGCTTGTTCCATGTGACTAGAAGGAAAAAAATAATTATCTTGGTGGAAACAATATAATGTCTTCGGCGGTATAATAAATATAGTTTCTTAAGTAATTTTGACAAAAATAATGTTGATATCTAATAATTTGGTCAGAGTTGTGGACACAACAAAAAACCTCACAATTTTATTATGTGGAAAATAGTACTTATACGTAGGCTTGTGTATCTCCTTAATTATAGGAGTCGAGCACTACAACATTGTAATAAAGTGTATCACATTTATACTCCTCGTATAGACTGATGGGATGATGATGATGTTGGAACGAGTACACTTCCTTTGTCTATTCCTAGGGTGTCCCCTGCATAGAGCTATAATTTATAGTTTTTTTTTAATATAAAAAAATTTATTGTACAATTGAAAAATTCTAGCATAACTTGATTATGAGAGATATACATCCCATTTTGACCAACATGAAGATGAGGGCACTCATAGGATGAGCAAGTCATTTATGCGGAGGTATAAAGTTTTTATTTATTATTCTAAAATTATTTTGGATTAATTTTAGTATAATGAGTGGATTTTTTTTTTCGTAGATCTCTCATCGAAGGAAGGTCCCTCTCATCCTACTAGTAATAACAAAAAAAATGGAAATGGCAAGAGACCGCCCTAGGATAGTATGAATGGCCTACTCCTCTTAGTGGATTGAGGGGGATGATGCGTTATAGTCTTGACCTCCTCCAACAGCAAACACTGATATACCCTTTCATCTTGTTCATATGTTCCCCCTTATAAACATTGAGCTGCAACAAGGGGGTCTATGAATAAATGCCTTATTGACACTGATGCAATATTAATGGGCATATTTGGGGCAAGTAAGATTACTTTAATATATTTTATTTGATCCAAGAATATTTTGATTTAGTTTTATCTTATCATTGTATTAGTTTATAGAAAATCAATTTGGGAATCTAAGTGCCAAGTTCACAGCCCTAATCAGTCAGAAAATTTGAAAGGCCCCAAGATGGGAAAAGAAAGGGATGCCTCTCAAGCATCCTCAGATAATATCCAAAAGGAAGATATGGGAGAAGCCTCCGTTTAGAAGGATGGTTCACGGCCTATCCATGATCTCCCATTGGATGAAAAGAACAACGAATCCTCACTCCTAGGATGGCTTGATGCAGAAGGGAATAATGTTGAAGAGGTCCAACTCCTGAAGGAAAATTTAACCTAGCAAGATTGTAAGTGAAAAATTGATTAAAAATTATTGGAAATAATTATTTACCATTTATAACTTTCAAGTTCAAAACCTACTTAAGAAAAAGGAAGTAGAATGCATGGAGAAGGAACATCTGGTTAGACCTCCTAAAATGCCAAACCAATATGTTTGATTCTGGTATTGTGCCATGTGAACAAGAGAAGGAAATATAAACAACTTTATTTAAATTGATATTTGATGTTCAAGCTTAGTAGAAAGCCAAATCAGGATAAATTTCAGAGGGAGGGTCACAATATGAGAAATTTGGGAGCAGTAAGGGATGGGCACTATGAGAAATTAAGTCATAATAATTTATTATAAAGTGCAAATAAAAAAAGAAAATATTGTAAAGACACTTATAATAAAGTTATTATTAACTTAATAACAACATAAAATTAGAAAAAAGCTAAAGCCACATTATAAAACCTAATTTTCCCCTAGAAAATGCAACCTCCTTATGGGATGGATCAAAAGGGAAAATTATTAAATGAGGGGCTAAAAGCTTATTGGATGTCAAGGGAGGAAAATTGGTCCATTAGCTCTATATAAACAAGCTGACTTGCTTGAGGAGAGCATCACTTGTCTATTTTATGAAATTTGATTTGTATGTGGAGCTTTGATCTTGCATCTTCAATATCCTAAAGATGAAAACCCTTAGAGATTCACTTTTAAGGATGAAAACCCTCCAAGAGTCTAGTAGAAGGATGAAAACCCTTCTCCTAGTTGAGAGGATTCTCCACCTTGGGGTTCCCATTACAGATCATTGAGTTAGTGGTATTTTTAGGTGTTTTCTAGTAGCTTTCCAAGCATTTTGAGGGCTGTAGTTTGTTGTTGTGAACAAGGGTTTGGAGAAAAAAATGT
Source organism: Taxus chinensis (assembly GCA_019776745.2). Classification (NCBI taxonomy): domain Eukaryota; kingdom Viridiplantae; phylum Streptophyta; class Pinopsida; order Cupressales; family Taxaceae; genus Taxus; species Taxus chinensis. The sequence continues at coordinate 213,460,686 of CM034146.1, forward strand.
GTGGATGCATTTTTCTCTTGTTATCAGATTTTTCCTAGGTAGTACGACTTGCATGGTGGTTTGCTCGGAGGTGTCCCAAATCCGGTTTTATCTCTATATTTTGGCTTGATAAATTTAGTGAATTAACATATGCTGAAAATATCATGATTTATTTTCTAATTTTTATAAGTTTCATACTCATCCCTAGTCACATTTTCCATAAATAAATTAGATATGCATCATAAATAATTAATATATATTTTATAATGTGCATTTGGTGTGTAGGAATTGCCTCACTAAAATTTGAAATTATGGGTAGTTAATCTAACTAGGAACAACAAAGAATAATGGCAGTAAACTAATGTAAATGTAGTAAAGTAAAATCTAAGAACTGATCCAAACATTAAGAAAGAGGAGATATGAAAAAAATAGGGCATGAGAAGAGTAACTGGTTACAAGAGCTTGTTGGAATGTATCGCAGGGGTGACTAGAAAATTTGGAAGCAGGAATGATTGTGTAGGGGTCCCAAAAATGATGGATCTAGGTGATTTTCCTGGACTGGAGTTCCTGGAGAGGTACTAGGGAACCTACGAGCACTCTGGTATGCAGAACATGTTCCCTAGTATGTGCAAAATCTCTAGAAATGATTTTTACAACTTCGTCAGATGACCTGGTACCTTCGTTGTTTGTCACATTAAATTCACTACACTGCGCCAAATGCTACCAATAATACCAGAGGAAGAAAAGACCAGTAAAACACACAAGAGAAGTATCAAAAACCTAAATAAAAATAGAAGAATGCATATGAATAGGTCATATTGACCTTAGCTGCCACACCAATGGGATTACTAACTGAGGGTTGCACTACATTTCAGACCCAAATGTAGTTCTAGTGGTGTGTACAATCATGTGCCCTAGGTGTTCTTATTCTAGTCGCACTTTGTGAAGTAGCAAACAATAAACTAGTAATAAAATGTAGTGGAATGACACATGAAATAGAATAAAAACCATCCTATGATGTGTGTGATGTAGATGAACCAAACTTGTCTCTTTGTGATGGAGCTAATTGATGCAAATGAACTCTAATGGATGCAACTCTAGGTGGATGATATTAGTGACTAGTGCCTAGTCACTCATTATGGTCTCATAACTTTATATTAATAAGGTTCTCTTGCTTTAATTTTGTAATTAACCCTGAAGAGGCCAACCACAAGGAAATTCAAATGCTAAAATGGTCAGAAAGCTCCCAAAAAGAGGAGGGAAAGTGGAAAAAGGCTTGGGGTGCCCCTGGTGGGACTAGGGTACCCATGGGCACCCCAGTACTGGCATGGGCGCCCCAGTTGTATGAAGAAAACTATGGGATGGTGAAAATAGTAGGGGTGTATGTGTGGTAAAGGTCAAGAATGAAAAAATAAAATAAATAAAGATGGCCAAATAAATGGGTTAATTAGTATTTTCTTCACTCAAGAACCTTCTAGATAGTAGTATGAGACCGAGACTAAATATTATCCCAAAGTGTGTGATTTATTGACTAAATTTTCCCCCACTTTATGTTGGTGAGTGGAGCATTTGGTAACATAACGTAGATAGAAATACCTACCTGATGTCCATGAAGAGTGAAGTAGAAAACATGCCAATGGACTAGATAAAGCGTGGAGTGATAAAATAGTGGAATGTGGAAACTAATGATAAAAATGTGTAAAAGAGTGAAAAAAGTAAACCTAGGGTGGAAAACATGTTTGTGTAGCTTCCGCATAGTGTGATGTACCTGCATAAAATGTGATGTGTGTGGTTTTAGTGTATCGGTGCAAAGTGTTGTTGTTGTTGTTGCCCCCAGTTGACTACTTGTTTCTCATATGACCAGACCTACAAGGAGAAAATAGTCAAGTAGTCAAATATGCATGTATATGTGTAAAGACACAATGTTAAGATGCATATGTATATGTAATTGTAAAATACACAAATAGAAAATGTTAATGGAAATGTACATGTAAATGGAACATGTGCACCTAATCCATGTTGAGAGAAAGGGTGTAGAAGGATATCTTGTACTGCTGGGGTTTTTAGGACGATCCGATGTCGGTAGGATAAAGAAGTATAGGGAGAAATTTGCATTATTCTCCAACTTGTAACTGCTTCCCTGAACATGTATGTAGATATCTTTGTACTGCCAGAGTTTTTTGGGTGATCTGATGCCACTGGATAAAGTAGTATAGGAAGGAATTCCGATGTATCCTCTAATCCTTTAATTGCTTCCCATAAAACTAAGGACACCATGTCCTGTAAAATCCAATGTGTATGGGGTTCATATATTGGTCTGAACCCACTCGTAAAATCGTACAATGCCAAAGGTGTAATCTATGTTGAACTATACCCACAATGTCAAGGGCGAATGACTGAACTGAACTGAACCCACAATGACAAGGGAAGAAAACTGCACTGACTGTATTGGTAGAGAGCTATGTGAAACCCCAAATGATGACCCTCCTCTTTGGGGGCGCATGTGATGTCCCTGAAAGGAGAATGCGGCCCCAAAAAAAGGACCACCGCATACACATACCATATAAAGTGTTTGGTAGAAACCACGGCACACACACACAAGTGACTAGTCATGAAGAAGTGTTAGTGCAAACAAGAAAGCATGTAAAAAAGGCCATGTGTAATCTACGCTAACAATGTATAAGAAAATTACTAAGGAAAATACGCAAGAAGAAAAAGTATACTAAATAAGGTGGGTCACAAACATGGGACACCACTCACGGTGTCACAAGATACTCAAAGGCCATCATAGCCGTATACAAGCAGACAAGTGTGCACACTAGACATATGTCAAAGCATGTATACAAGAGAAAACAAGTACAAACACATAGAAAACAAACACACAAGTGGTCATGATAACATATAATCCTAAAAAACAAGGGATGCACATAGAACATTGGTTAGCATGTTAAATAGATAGCCAATATGTCAAAAGTGTGTATAACTAAGTAGTGTAAATTGCTAAGTAAAAAATGAAACAATAACACTTGTATGAGATGAATGTGGATGTACCCAACAACCAGTATAGGAAGGGTAGAAGGTGAGCATCCATGCTACGTGCAAGAGACCCTTGTATGTGGTCACAACTAGAACAAAGCATGAACAGACATGTGTATATGGTAATGATAATGAAATATAAGAAATCAATCTAGCATGTGTAGTAAAGTGAACATGTAAAAACACCAAAAAACAAGATTAAATGCCCCCAAGACAATGTAGTGTGTAGTGGATGGATGGAATGGAAATGCAAGATGTATGGTAGGATCCACATGACCCTCAAGTGGATGGAAATATATGTTATGAAGCTCATTTGGTTTTCTCCCTCAACAATCAAGAATGAACCGTAAACGAGAGTATGTATGTTATTTACCGTGCTTGTGATGAATGTGTATGTGTATGATGATATGTGACCTAAAGATGATATGATGTATGTGAACCCTATAGCCTAAGTGTATATCACGACACAATAAGCGTAAGAGTGACGATCTAGCATGTGGCATATATCATTACATGATGAGTGGAAGAGGTGATGATAATGTAAGTAGGAGTGGTGACGTAGCCTAAAGTGTATACCACTACAAGATGATAGAATGTAAAGGTGACCATTTAAAATTATGTGTATGTCACTAGTCTAGGATTATCGTATAATGGAAAGGTCAGATGATGAGTATGTAAGTAGAATAATGTCCATTTGATTAGTAAACCCTCAGTAATCAAGTATGGACCAAGAAACGAATGCGTCATAGGTTGGTGAGTGTAGCACGTAGATGTGTGATGGCCATGTGATGAATGAAATATGTAAATGTGTATATGGCAATGCAAAATAATATGTAAGATAAGTAGTGTAAAATGCTAGTAATATGTATATATATATACTAAATGCAAAATGTATACAGTCTATGTAATATGTATAGATGACACTGTGATGAATGTGTAAATGTAGAATGTAATGCAATATGATGTGGCATGAATAGTGTAAAATGCTAGTAAGGTATGTATGGGGGATGATGTAAGAAAGACCAGATGGAAAATACACATGAAGGGTAGATGTATATGGCCTATGCAAGGATCATGCATGAATGTGGTATGTAATGACTATGAGAAAATGTAATATATATATATATATATATAAATAAGTCAAGTATGAATATGTGTGTGATGAATACAAGTACAATACATGTAATATACAAGGTGTATGGATGTGGTAGAGAAGATGTATGATGTGCGAAGTGTAGTATACAAGGGATGTAGACAACCAAATGATACGAAATGCATGTGAAATGTGGATGTAACATAGGCCATGGATAGGATGAGTACAACCAATGTGTAATGTGTTAGATGAAAATGTAAAGCACGTAGATAACAAGTGTGAAATATGTAAGATGTAGTATGTATATTAGTTATGTAGTTTGTAGTACCTATGTGCAGTGTGTGACATTCATGTGTAGTAATCCATCAACAGTGAAGTGTGAATCATAGTACAAGAGTGTGTCGTCAGGTAATGGTCGATGCTAGAACATGTGATGAATGGATGATAATGCAAGATGAAATGCACTTTTGTTAATGTGATGAGGGCGAGGGGATGTTATGTGTTATGCCCCAAAGTGTATGCAAGAGAAATGATCTATGCTATGAAAGTGAAGGATGTTGGTCCTCCACCTGATGCAAGTGGTGATGAATACATAGAACTATGCTCTAACTATGATGGAATAAAATCTGTATGATGTGAATATAACCGATATGCATGTGATGGATGGATGAATGATGAGCATCATGGTATAACAAAGCGAGTCGGTGATGGAGATCGATGGGATGCTGAGCATGGAGATGATGGATATTCGTGTGGAATAAACTAAGGAGTGACCTATGTAGAGATGCTATAATGGTGCAAGGAAGAGGCCTATGCCAAGAAGGAGGACTAACAGAGTGATATGGTCATGTAGAAGGTGTATGAGTAGGTGAACTAGGAGCGGATGGTGCTTTGAGTAACATAGAATGTGGCATGTGAGATACAGTAGAGGAAGTACTAATGCCCATGCTGGGAGATGGTGACAATGGAGTGGTTGGAGGAATGCCTTCAATATAAACAACTTGGTTGTTATGGATGAACTTAAGATGTGAGGTTCATGAAAATGATTAACTAAAATTGGAAATTATGGGTAGTTAATCTAACTAGGAACAACAAAGAATAATGGTAGTAAATTGATGTAAATATAGTAAAGTAAAAGCTAAGAACTAGTCCAAGCACTAAGAAAGAGGAGATATGAAAACCCTAGGGAATGAGAAGAGTAAAGAGGTACTTAGCTGGTTATAAGAGCTCACTGGATTGTGTCATAGGGGTGATTGGGAAATTTGGAAGCAAGAACGATTGCACAAGGGTCCCGAAAAGGATGGATCTAGGTGATTTTATTGGACTGGAGTGCTTGGAGAGGGACTGAGGACGCCCACAGGTGCACTATGGTATGTAGAGTAGGTGCCCTGGTATGTGAAAAATATCTAGAAACTGATCTCTATAGGTTCGACAAATGATCTGGTACCTTCGTTTTCATGTCGCATTAAATTCATTGCACTACACTCGAATGCTACCAACAATCCTAGAGGGCGAAAATACGTATAAAACACACAAGATAAGTATCCAAACCCTAAAGAAAAATAGAAGAATGCATATGAATAGGTCAAACTGACCTCAGCTGCCACAACAATGGGCTTACTAACTGAGTGTTGCACTACATTTTAGACCCAAATGAGGTTTTAGTGGTGTGTGTAATTATGTTCCCTAGGTGATCTTGTGTCAGTCACACTTTATGAAGTAATGAGTAACAAAATAATAATAAAATGTAGTGGAATGGTGCATGAAATAAAATAGAATCCCTCTTATGATGTGTGTGATGCAGATGAACCATCCTTGTCCCTTTGTGTTGGAACTAATGGATGTAAATGACCTCTAATGGATGCAACTCTCGATGGATGATAGTAGTGACTAGTGCCTGGTCCCCTCATTATGGTATCATAACTTTATATTTATAAGGTTCTCTTTCTCTAATTTCATAATCAAGCCTTGAAGAGGCCAACTAAAAGGAAATTCAAATACTAAAACAATAAAAAATATCCTAACAATGATGTGGGCCCTAGATGGAAAAAGGCTCGAGGCACCCCATGGTGCGGACCAGTAGTGCCCATGGGCGCCCCAGTTTTACAGAGAAAATCGTGGGATGGTGAAAATAACATGGGTGTATGTGCGGTAAAGGTCAGGAATGACGAAAGAAAACAAAAATGGCCAAAGAGATGGGTTAGTTAGTACTTTCTTCACTCAAGAACCTTTTAGATAGTAGTATGAGACCGATACTAAATATTACCGCAAAGTGCTTGATTTATTGACTATAGGGGGAAAATTAGTCCTTTTGGGGACATTATAGTTCTTGAAAAAATAATCACTAAGACTATAGTGAAAAGACTAAAACCCCTATTGAACAAGATTATCTCCCCTGAATAAGGGGTTTTTGTGCTAGGCCGTCATAGTCATGATGAAATCGTTCTAGCCCAGGAAATCCTCCACTCTATGGACATACAAAAAAATCTAGCTATTTTTATTAGAATGGCTTTATCTAAAGCATATGATAGGGTTGATTGGGATTTTGTGTATAAAATTCTGGCCCACTTTGGATTTTATACATAATGGATTTAATGGATAAGTGCTTGTATCTCTTATGTTTAATTTGTGGTTGTACTTAATGGCTCTCCTTCAATTTTTTTTGTTGTCTCTAGAGGTATAAGGAAACGAGACCCTTTATCACCTTTCCTATTCATAATTTTGGTAGAAGGCTTGGGGCGACTTGCTAAGAAATCCTGTCAGGAAAAGAAAATTCATGGTATTCAGTTGGCTAAAAATATTTTACCTATTTATCATCTCCAGTTTGTTGATGATTATACAATGCTAGGAAAATCTACTTCTATGGAATCAAAACAACTCCATAAAGTTCTTCACAGCTTTTCACAAGCCGTTGGTCAACTGATTAACCAAGGAAAATATAACATTTTTTCTTTAATTTCTCTAGACAATAAGAGGACTACATTTTAAATATTCTTCAATTTAAGAAGGGGGAGCTTCCTTTATGCTACATGGGTGTACCTTTAGCGGATCACAAGTTAAAATAATGCCATTGGTTAATCCAAAGGTATGAGTTAAAACTTCAAAAGTGGACTAACAAATGGATTTCTTCAAGAAGGCAGGATGATATTAGTCAAATCAGTTATCCAAGCTATGCCCATATGCATTGCATCTGTGGTAAATATTCCTGGCAAGACGTTGAAACATGCAGACTCTATTTTCCAAAAATTCTTATGGAGTGGAATCCAGGATAAAAGGAAATGGTCCTTAGTCAAATGGAAAACTCTTTGTTGTCCAAAAAAGGAAGGTGGTTTGGGATTTTGATCCTTGCCTATCCAGATTCAAGCCTTATCTGAAAAACTATACTGGAGGATGTTGGTATACCCCTACGAACTTTGGGCTTCGACTTTGAGAGCCAAGTTTGCTGGTGGGAACCCCTAAAAACAAATAGTGTGTTCTTCCCTTCTTACTAAGGGCTCTCCTATCTTACAGGTCCTTAAAATGAGCCAGAACATTATTCAAAAAGCAATTGTTTTGTATAGTAAATAATGGGTAGTCTACCAACTTTTGGACTGACTCATAGGATGGAGAGCCCCCTCTTATTTTACAATATCCTCAGCTCACTCCTATAATTAAGCAAGGGCATAATATTGGGCAGAGGAAGCTTTCCCAATACGGAAGATTTTTGTCATTCAATCGTTGGGGAAGTGAAAAAGAATGGATTCAACTCTTTGAACAGTCAGTTGTAATTCAACATGACCACCAACTTTTGTTACAAAGTATTTTTAAGAATCACCCTCTTTCCTCATCTCCATTTCTTGACAAATTAGAATGGGGACCTAATCCATCAGGCTATTATATTATTTCTACAGGTTATACATCCTTAGTGATTGACAATCCTCACCCTCTAAATTTCCTCTTCAAGAACCTATGAAACTTGGAGATGTGGCCTAAATTGAGTTTTTTTTTTCTGTGGCTTCTTATTCATAGGCAAGTTTTAACAGGAGATCAACTTATCAAGAAAGGAATTTATGGACCTTTCAGATGTGTTATGTGATTACAAGGTGAGGAATATTTTACTCACCTATTTTTCCTATGCCCTTGGGTTGTTCATATCTAGTGACAATTTGCGAATCTCTTTAAGCTGAGGTGGTATAACTTTGATTCTCTTGAATAGGTTATAAAAGAGTGGCAGAGGATGCTTCCTATAGGACAAAGTATTTTTTCTATATCGTGGAGTAGGATTTATCTTCTTATTTGGAACACCTACAATGAAAGAAATAATCGTCTTTTTCAACAAAGTAACATATATGGTTCCTATATCTAGGGAAAAACAAAAATAAATATAGCTGAAACTCTCAAGCATAAGATCCATTTATGTCATACTTTATCTCTGGAATGGGTATATATTTGTAATTATCTTTCTTTGGATCTAAGAGAATCCATTTTACCCCGATTTCATGTCAATAAAGAAAGAAATAGCGACACTCAAGTCAAGGCCCCACCCTTGGGATATAGACAGGTAAACACAAATGAAGCTTCCAAAGGTAATCTAGGTAGAGCTACTATGGGAGGCATTGGTAGACACCATGAGGGTGATGTGTAGTTATTTTTTGTTATTAATCTGTATGTTACTACCAACAATGTAATAGAGATGAAATCAATCTATAAAGGTATGCAAGAGGCAGAAAAGTGTGGTGTGCTGAAAATTCAAGGTAGATATGACTCTCAATTGACCATTAAGATATTATCTCGTAGCAAAGTCACTCTCCCACCAAATTGATGAATTTACAAAGAAGTCTAGAAGATTTAAAAAATGGAGGAAAATTTTATGGAAGTGTAAAATTTTCATTCTCCTTGGGATAGAGATAAGATTGCAGATGGTTTGGCTAATTGGGCTCTTGATAATCAAGATCTCTTGCACTATGACTCGCCTCCTTTATGGTGTTGTAATCAACTACAAGATGATATCAAATACATTTTCAACCTGGAATTCTCTCTATGATGACTGCAAATGCCTTTTTGCTGTATAATGTTATGGCTTGGACCATAATTTTTTAGGCTTGGCATACCCATTTATATAAATTTTGATTTCATCTAATATAAAATCTTTGCTATTTTTTTCAAAACTTATAATCTTCTCTTCCAATGATCCCAGGAAAAATACAATATTTCAAGATATATTTTGGATTTTTTCTTCTTTATACTTCACGAGCCCACATAGCTTAGCCATGAATCTATTCCATAAGCTTTCATACCAGTGATAGAGCGAGAACATAGGTATAATATAAGACACAAAGTAAATATATTTTATTAATTTTAAAACTAAAATTACAAGGCAATATATAGCAATGAATGAACCAACCTGTAAACCAATTACTAACAAATTTTATTTACCTACCAAATAATTAATGTTGTGAATTAATTACACTCTAATATAAATGTAATATGAAAGGGGTTGTTTCATAAAGATATGCATTCCCCGTACAATAAATAACATACTAACAACAACAATAATAAACATAACTAAATACTTTGGATCAAATAACCCAATAACATACTTAGATAAAGTTTCAAACTAGTGCACAAGATTAAAAGGGATTTTGCATTTAGTACATAGTGATGTGTTTTAACTTGTGAAGGGTCCATATCGAGGAATTTTTTTATATTATGTTACTTTTATAGATGATTTCTCAAGGAAGATAGGGGTATATTTTTCCTAGAATAAATCTCATGTTTTTAAATAGTTAAGGAGTTTAAGGATCTTTTAGAAGACCTTCTTGTACTTGGGTATATTTTATTAAATAAAAGAGGATAAAAAATTTGTTATTTATTTATCAATGTATCATATATTGTGTTATAAATAACTAAAATGATTAGAATGCAGTTAATGGTGTCATTAACTGTCATTTATGGTAGTTGATGTTCATGATTAGCATGCTTTTTAATGTTTTAGTTTATATGATATTATACAAACTACTTTTTTGTTCCATGTGTTGCTATAGGATCACAATCGCAAAGGTTGTGTCCTAAAGGAGACTATCATCAAGAAGAGGATACTTAAATCCAAAGAGGCAAATGTGAAGAGACAACTTTCCATGTGCATGCACACAGTTACCAATATCATTCTCTCTGTGTGTGTGTGTGTGTGTGTGTGGTGTGTGTGTGTGGCCTAGTTGCATGTTGGCATCATGGTTTTGTAGTGTTACATCTGCTTGGCCCATGTTATTTTGAAATATATTTGCACTGGTGATTGATTAACATATTTTTATGATTGTGATGGTCAATTATTGTTGTGAATCTAAGGGATTTTGTGAATGATGTAGCTAGCTGCATTATCATGATTGATTGTTGTTTTAGCTTTGTTCTCACTTCTCAGACTTGATCATGACCGAGCATTGTAAGATAATATACTTAAGGACTTCTATCGTGAAGTAAGTGTGTGTGTGTGTGTGTGTGTGTGTGTGTGTGTGTGTGTGTGTGTGTGTGTGTGTGTGTTTTGAATTGTGAATGCTTGGGCCTAGTTGCATGTTGGCATCATGGTTTTGTAGTGTTACATCTGCTTGGCCCATGTTATTTTGAAATATATTTGCACTGGTGATTGATTAACATATTGCTATGATTGTGATGGTCAATTATTGGTTGTGAATCTAAGGGATTTTGTGAATGATGTAGCTAGTTGCATTATCATGATTGATTATTGTTTTAGATTTGTTCTCACTTCTCAGACTTGATCATGACCGAGCATTGTAAGATAATATACTTAAGGACTTCTATCGTGAAGTATATCTTAAACTTCTATGTTGTGATAACATCTCGCCAGCTGGCTAAGGTTGTTGATTTATTAAAATGACTTGGCATGTTAGAGGCCCTTTAAGACTTATGCATTATTTGTTTCATAACTTGTTGTATTAGAATGATCTACAACCTTTTTAGGCCTTAAAATGTATGCTTTCAGCAATACATGTATTTCACAATACATATTAGCACTTAATCTATGGTATTTGGCATTTCTTGAGCTATACTAAGGTGTATAAACTATATGTATTAATTAAGATTATGTTGTATCATATACCATTAAACTTGACTACTTGATTAAGTTGTAACTTGAAAAAAACATAATTTCTTGGAAATGTTGCATGAGGTACATGTTTTATATTTTATATGACATCATATATGGGACATTGTAATAAAGTGGTGTTTGTATATAAAATAAAAGAGTTTAGACCTGTGGAATGGTCAAAGTAGAATACTTAATAGATTTTTATCAAACGCTCAATGGGATTTGACTACGTATTGTGATTGCTTTGGATATTTGGAAACCATATTGTAGCTCTAGCTCGACTATTAATGGATACATGCACTAGGCTTTTATGTTGCTTGTTTTCCTTCATTGGGTCCTTCTTTGATTCAAATGTGGTTAATGGGGAATTTATTGGAGTGTTTAGGCGATCTTGTAATATCCCTCTTTTTAAATCTGAATTATATAAATTGAAAAATCCACAAAAATTGAATTCTAAAAATGATGTCAAACTGCCAATACACACAATAATGAACAACAAACTGAAAATACCTTTCATTGATGCAAATAATAACTTTCCAAGATACCCACAAGACCAAAAATGATGACTTGGGGTCTAATAACAACTTACAAGAAAAATCTGAAGTTTTTTAACACTTGTATGAATTTACAAAAATAAATCAAGGGCTGAAACAATGTTTTTTTATTATTATTGGCAAATAGTTTTTTGAAAGGGACTATACCCTTGAGAACAAAAGAGGGCCTAAAAGCCAAAATAACAATGAGAACCAGAACAAAAAGGATCAAAATCCAAATATGAAAATGAAGTCCAACGTAGCTAGAGAGCAGCTACCCCAACAAAACACAACCAGTACAAACACAACAGAAAAGCAGCTAAAGGACAACAAAAAAACAACAATATTTACAAAGAAAAGCAGCAGAAGCACCCACAATTACTTCTTGGCAGCTTTGTCAATGCTGGATTTGATATTCTACCAAGATTTGAACATCCCCAAAGTCGTCATGTGGGTAGAGTCAGTTATATCCAGCTGATCAATGGTCCTTTTTCTTTCCTTAGCAGTGCCCCAAAGCGATGCCGGAACCCCGCTGAGATTGGAAACACTGCGGACATGCTGTTCAATGAACTCTTCAATTGCACTAAAAATGGCCATACTATAGTCATGGCGAGTTTTGGACTTCCCTAAACGGGAGTCTAAAGAGTTCAGTTTCTTGTATATATCTTCCATCTGGCTATTATCCATAGCCCCCTCCTCCTCCTTCCTCTTGCCTTTCTGTTTTGCCAAGTTTTTAACCTCCTTCAATAGCTTCATGTCATCTTCTAAGGCTTCCAGCTTTTCTGCAGAGCTCTCCATATGTGCATCCTAAGAACTAGCACTGCTGATATGCAAGAGGTTGTGGGCAATTTCAAGCTCTTGAGAACCCTTCTCCACAACAGGGGTATCAAGGTTCAGTCTCCTAGAGGCCCTGGTAACAGGTCTGGTTGAAGTGGAAGCGAAGGGGGTGGGAGAAGCGGTGGTGGGAATGGAAGATGGAGCCCAGAAGACTGGTAGAGGGGTAAAAACAGCAGTGGCGGGGACAGGATGTGGAGAAATGGGGCTAGCGGCCGCTGAACTGGGCAGAGGGGGAAAAGAGCCAGGGGAGGAAGGCAGACTAGGAGACCGGAGGAGACATAGCTTATGCAGCAAGAAAATAAGCCCCTGGTGCAAAGGAACCACACGGGCATGTTTTTGAAACTCCAAAATGGAGCGCTCCAGAGAGTTAAGAAAATAATGGGGGAAACATACCGCGCGATTCCTGCGAAAATGGCTGAGGAAGACAAGATGCTTAGCAGGCACTGTTACAAACCTTCCTTCCAAAGAAATGAAGCTCACTATCATCTGGGTTACCTCATCATAAGGCGAAGGGATCGAGTTTACCAGCAGGCCCACCGTGACAAAGATCAACTTCTCTGATCCCTCCATGAATCTCCTCTCCTCAGCTTCTCTGTCGACCCTTTTGTTAAAAAAACGGTATCCCTCCATGCCCAGGCCAGTCACCTCAGCAATTAACTCCTCGTTGACCGAAATCTTCTGCCCCCCATAATCCACAATTCGATCCTTCCAATCCTTTGCAAAATGCACAGAAATGCTTTGATTGTGGCCTTGAACCTTCTCCAAAAAGTTGGTAATGCCTCCCTGGCTGAGTATACTCCAAAGCTCCGCATTATCCTTCCAATCTGGATCCGCGCTGGGCTCAATCTGGTAAGGGGGGCCCCCCATTATCACTGTGCTTAACTGCTTGTAACAAATATTAGAATCCTTGATAGCTCTAATGCCAGTCCGCCTACCACTATTACAATCTGCGCAGTGAAAATACTGAGTAGAATAGCCGTTGCATTTCCCACGAATAGCCGCGTGACTGCTGATCTGGACCTGTGGAAGCTCGCATGTGGGAACTACGACCCTTTTTCTAGCCCACTCCCTATCATCATTGACACCATTATTGTTTTCGAGATCTATGGAGTCATATAACTAGATTGTATAGAGCATAATGTTGCCCGCATGCGTGCCTTTATTTTCTATATAACTCCACTTGAACTTATCCATATACTTCATACTATCTTGATTGTTCGACAAGATTTGCAAAAGCTTAGTTTTAAAGACAACACGTGTGGGTGTTTTATTAACCCACTCCCAATAATCATATCCCAACTCAAGAATTTTGCATGTGTATAGATATCCGCTTGAATGCTGCTTTGAAGCTGTTTAGGAATGCTATTATTATCCCAAACAATATGGTTAACATTAATGCCATAATTAGCCAATGCATCTACCAATTTATTATCCTCTCGATAAGTATGCATGACTTTAAGTGACATTATTATAAGTTTCTTTATAAAATAAACATAAGAACAAACTTTAGCAACTTAAAATAAAATTCACCACCTTTCTCCCATTTATGATCCCGGATCACTCCCCCCCTTGCCGCAATCCCAGGGTTACCCTTAGAAGCCCCATCAAAGTTCAACTTATACCAGTTAAAATTAGGAGGATGCCATTTAATCAAATATCTTTCAATACTACTGCCAACATTGTTACGGCTGTTGACAGCTCCAATCTGCCAGTTAGATAAGATATACTTTTCATTTTCTGGATAGCTCTTGTTCTTGGGGGGTTTAAATCTAGCAATATTCTCTTTGATATCATTAGAAATTTTATCAGTATTGAGCTTGTAGTTTTGTTTCTTATTTCTAAAGACAATATCATTTCTATCTTTCCATATCCTCCAAATAATATGAGGGATAACTAGCTTCCAGATCCTTTTGACAACACAATGCCTATAGGGTGGGTTCCATTGAGTCTATAGATGATTTAAATCCTTCAGCACCACCCAGAGAGCTTCAAATTTGGAGAGGGAAAAACTCCATATTTTGGTAGCATATTCACAATGAATAAACAGATGACTGATATCCTCAGAGTATTTTTTACAAAGATGACATCTATTAGGCATTATAAAGCCTCTTCTCATCAGGTTGTCAATGGTAAGAATCCTGCCTGTAATAGCCAACCAAAGGAAGAAATTTATTTTAGGAGTTAATTCAGCCATCCAAATCCTATTCTAGTTGAACTTTGTTTGACTACTGTGGAAGAAAGCATTGTATCCAATTTTGACTGAGTAGTCCCCATCAATGGAATTATTCCAGATCAGCTCAACCTTGGTATCCAATTGACTTAAGGGGATAAGATCTAGCTGATCTTGAAGGGAGAAAGTAATCTGTATCAGATCATCTCTCTCAACGGAAAGTTTTTTCCATTTCTTGCTGTTGCCATTTCCCTCAATATAATCCTTGATTTTACTGCCATACTTGCTTACAAGACTGTCCTTAACTTTCCCAAATCTATCCATGAGATTGCCATTAAACTAGTTATCCTCCTAGAAATTTATATCCCAACCATCACCCACTTTCCATTTACTGCCCTGCTTTATGAAATTTCTGCTCTTAACCCGATTGTTCCAAAAAATGGAACCATAGGGGAGGTGCTCATCTTGCAGGAAAGAGTAGACAATTTGCTGATTTAGGTATTTAACTTTGATTAAATCTATCCAGGGTTGTTTCTCTGAAACAATGTTGAAATTAACAACAATGATTATTATCAAAATTGTACCAATAGATGGCTAGAAACTGATGTTAAAATTTCCTTTATTGATGTAAAAGAGTCTCCAACCATCCACAGACTGAAAAACAATGAAAAACCCTTCCAAAAGGGGTTGCATCAGTCTCTTAGGGGGTCGTTTTTGGCCTAAAAATGCCTAGATCTGTTTCAACTGCAAAATGAATTGAAAATAATCAAGGTTTGGCTGATCCAAACCTCCCAAACTCACAAATTCAGATCTGATTTAAATCTAAGCTTAGATAAAGTGAAAACAACCCCAAAATGTGCCCTAGATTTGAATTATAATCTTATAAAAATGACAGACTTGAAGTGTAGTACAATGGTAAACCCTGGATGGATTCACCTCACAAAGTTGAGGAGTTTCAGTTCCCCAAACTTCAAACCTTGGAGGTTTTCTTCCCCAAATCTCCTTCTCCTGAAGGGTTTTCATCCTTAGAAAATTTTATGCAAGAAAAATAGCTTAACATGTAATGAGAGAAAATAGATTGGCAAAAGATCCTTCCCATGGCTCCCCACACCTCTATTTATCCTTTTTCTTGTCACAAACTCCAAGGGAAAAACCCATATGGGTTGCCCCATTTTATATTTTATATTTTTTATGATTTGCCACTTTTATTTCCTCACCGAATTTTACATTTTTCCTCTTAATCACTTTAAGTGACATTATTATAAGTTTCTTTATAAAATAAACATAAGAAAAGACTTTAACAACTTAAAAGAAAATTCACCACCTTTCTCCCATTTTTCACATCCCTTAAGCCCCAGGGAACATAATTGAGCTAAGGGTCTTCATATGATTAATATCAAGAAGTGGACATTACACATTCTCTAACCATTTTGTTTGTGAGAAAAACATGCATTGGGAAACATTGACGACCTTGAAGTGAAGAATTTGGAAAGAAATAGAGTTGAACATTATGGCTTTAGACATAATTCATTTGAGATTTGGGTAGAAAGTTTTGATAGAGGAACTAGAGCACAAGCTTGGAGGATCTCAACTACAATTTTATCTTGGAACTTTGTCTCTTTGGGATATCTACCTATGAATAACTCCTCCCTCTCTCTCTGTAATGTCCCTTTCTAGGGATGATTATGAAAATAAGGGTTTTTCCACAAGCCTAGATGCAAGAATTTAGATTTTTGGAACAACAATGATAAAACCTTACCAGCTAATTGAAATCACACCAGTAGGGTATCAAATAAATTAGCTTAGAAAACTAATAAATAATCCCCTAGGGCAACAAATTGTACTAGCACTTAGGAGCAACAATTTCCACCCAATATACTTCATAAATTAAGGAGAAATAAGTGTCAACACACAACTCGAATTATTAAAATAATCAGCAGAAATACAGTCCACAAATTAGCTAAAAATGAGGTCTCTAAAACCCAATAACTACCAAAGAAGTGATATAACAACCTTCTAAATTAGAATAAATCTGAATATCAACTTGAGACACCAAAATGTGCCCTAGAAGGCACTGAAATACTCCACTCAAGTGGCCACCCTAGGAAAGGGTGCTAAATTGATGAAGAAATATTAATAACTCCTCTTCTTCAATGCCCTATTTGCCCAACCAGCAAGATAGTATTCTTTAAAGGCCTTGGAACCACCAAACTGGAGATTTTTTGTTCTCCAACCTTCAAAAAGGGTTTTTCCTTCCTTGCTTGCCATACCAAAGGATTTTTTCCCCTTAGTGGAATGGAATAGAGTCAACCAACCCTAAAACCAAATAGATAAAATTATAATAGCCAAAAACATGCCCAAAATGAGCCTAAAGGACTCCTTTTATATCCATATGGCGACACCAAAGTATCGTGGAGGGAATTCACCCATGAACGACCTCAATAAGAAGCTTACTTTATCTTTTAACTTGCTTTAAAATATCTCCAACCCAGCCGACCTACTTCATAAGGAAAATACTAAAAAAAATGTTAATATTAATAAAAAAGATTAAAACATCAACAAAGGAGCTCCCTTGTTCCCCTCTTTCTTTCCCAAGGGAAGGGGAATGTGAAAGAAGCCTTCAAATGAGTTAATTCTAAAAAGGGGGCATTACACTATTGCTCTCACCCCCCAAAATTAGAAGATGTGTCTCCTAGTTTCGAAGATAAGTGGATACCTTTCTTGAAGGTTGTATATGGTTGTGTTTCGAATGATATTATCATGGTGAGTATACATACATTTAAAGGGCATGACCCTTGTATTTGTATATTAATCTTATGGAATACTCTTGTTATGTTGTTTTTTCTTTTATTATGTGTAAAAGTATGGGATCTTATAGTAAAAAATCAATATTCCCTTAACATGTATCAACAAATTTACATGAGACAAATTTACTAAGAACACAACCCTTAACATGTGGTCACAAACACAACCTCACTTAAGAGTGGCATAAACCATGTTTGGTCACAAACCATTGTGAATTTCTTATTTAAAGGAAACTTGACAACTTGTTGATGATCCTTTTTAGTTCTATATTTTGTAATATTCAATAAAAACTCTTGAGCTTTGAAGTTGATGTTCATAAAACCTATCCCAAGTACCCTATTCAAAAAGGATGCGTTATGAAATCTTGAGGTAACTTAAGGCTATGCTGATTGTATTTTCTTTATGAAGTTATTGGGATTATAACCCACTCGATGGTCTTAATGGAATGTATACCTTTCACTATGAATTGATATTGGTAT